>WYDK02000059.1:7383762-7418049 GCA_009867345.2 Toxicodendron radicans
TTGAGGTCGTAAATGGCAGCCCCAACCACATGGAAGCGAGGTTTGTGGGGCCGGTAGACAAGCCAGACTGTGAGGGCTGTGACACCTGCTAAAAGGAGGAAGATTGCTATGACTTTGAAGAGAACAGGGCGTGGATGTTTGACGGTGCAGCGTTTGTCTTCTCCCATGGATGGTTTTTTATCAATTAGTTTTGGTTCATCTAGGTCTCTTCCTGGTGGGTTTCTCCTGGGTTCCTCTGCCATTTAAATATAGATATATGTATATAATATATATATGTAAGAAATATATTGTGAAGCTAGGTGTAGACAATAAGTATACAGGAGAGTTAAGCAAAATAAAGGAGGGTGGCGATTGAAAATTTGAAATTGAAAAATAAAAAGGTGGAGAAGGAGAAGAATATGTGGGACAAATGGAATAAAAAAGCAAACATAAAAGAAGGGAAGTATGGGCCACTCTTCTAACTAAAGTTTTACTTTTTCTTTTCTCATTTTATTTGTATCAATGGACGCTCTTTATCTTTTTCATTTTATTCAATTTCTTTTCCTTTTCCCCTCAAAACTTGTGTGTGGATAAGTAAAAAAATAATTGAAACAAAACAAAAAGAGATGTGAATAAAAAAACTTCTGGCTTGCACTTAAACTTAATTATGTCACTGGAGCCAACTTCAAAGCGAAGATTACTTAAAAAAGCCCAAAAACAATTCTTCTTCTTAATCAACTTCAATTCAAGTTGGGTGGCCCTTTCCTCTCGTGTCTTCTCATTTTCTTTTAACTAAAAACACCAACTCATAACTCGTTATTCAATTCAATATACAAATTTTGTTATGTAATTAATAGTGTCATCGACAGTGCTTCGGAATGGTATAAATACACAGATAAAGCAAAGATCACAGTTGGATAAATAATATTTCAAGTAGTGTAAAGAAACAATCTTTTTTGGGCTATTCAATTGGAGTGACAAAAGAATAAGTGAGGGGAAGAAGGTTGTGCTGTGAGATAGAATATTAAGAGCAATTAGATAATATATAAAAAGTAATTGAAAATTATTTCTGAGGACATTACCTAGGGCCTTTTAATTATTCACGAAATCCTCTGAATGCCGCCACAATTGAGCAAAGCATGGAAACATTGAACTTTGATCCGCTTCTTTATGTTTCTAGATTAGGGTAAGAGGACAGACAAAATACTGTAGAAAAACAAGTGGCAACAACTGTTACCGACTGCCATGCACACCGACATATGGATAAGTCCGGACCCAACTCTTTCTGCATGAAAAACAGGTGGCTGCGTCTTAACTTTCCTGCATGCTTCCTCCTCATTGGGTCACTCCTAGTCAGATCCCACGCCCATTTCCTTGCCACTTTGCTGACGTTTGTTAGGCGCACGCACTTGTCATTGCATCAACTCTTCTTTGCATGTTGCATACCATAATCACAAGTCACAATAACACTAGCGGAATTACACCTATTTCATTATTCATCCACTCAATTTTTTTTTTCCAACTTTACATAAGAAAAGTCTCTGTTTTTAACTCCCCTCTTTTGCATCAATTTTGGAATTTGTACTCGCCTAAATCTTGACTATCTAAGCAACACAGCTTTAAAGATATCACTCTTTTCTTTTTAGAAATGACCATTGTTAATGTCCCCACTTCTTTATGAGTACATACCACTACCACATATGAGATCGTAGCATCGGACATACTTTGCTCAACACTGAAACCAAAGGAGAAAAATCTCCATAAGTGTTTTACCATTATTCTTTTTTATATTGCAAATAGTAACCATTTTTTCCTAATCATGATCGGTACAAAGAATGAAGATTTATTTTGAAAATAGAAAACAGGATTCCGTAGAGCAAATTTTCAATTACTTAAGCGAAAAGATATTTCACGGAGTGAAGCGGGAAGTATCTATACAAAGATTTTAAATAAATTAATTAAAAAAAAAAACAAAAAATTATCAATTGAAGATTGCACAGCTAAAAATGTTAAATCTATG
This sequence comes from Toxicodendron radicans, assembly GCA_009867345.2. Classification (NCBI taxonomy): domain Eukaryota; kingdom Viridiplantae; phylum Streptophyta; class Magnoliopsida; order Sapindales; family Anacardiaceae; genus Toxicodendron; species Toxicodendron radicans. Next base: position 7,385,762 of record WYDK02000059.1, read on the forward strand.
TACATTACAGCCTTACACGATTGAACTTTTAAATTTATTGTACAGCTACACCGAGAAATCCAATTCCAACAACGGAAGTGGTCAATTGGACTTCAACTATAAACTATAGCGAAAAGTTAAAAAGCATCAAACAGCTTTTACAACCTATTAAGCATAGCAAACCATCCATACAAATTCCTGTCTAACTACAGTCAGTCAGTTCTGAGTTGCGTTACTTGCGTACAGGCAATCATATTAATCAAAGCAGAAAAAATTAACTCAAGTCAAAATCACTGGATAATTACAAAGCTACCTTTTTTTTTCTTCCAGTAGATGAAAAAATTATATTGACAACCCTGATCAACGCCCATCAAATTTGCAAGCATTTTGAAGCACCGTCCTCTAAAAATTGTAATCATGCTAGAGATGCCAACACACGGTACGAAATTAAATCACGTCTTTGGGGAAAAGCGTAAATCAGGTTGAGAACACGGGACAAACGGCCATTAATGAGACTCAAGAACCATCAGCATTAGCAGCTGTGGCTGTGGTCTCATTTCGCACTTGACGAACAAACTGTCCTTTCACTCGGGGACGTTGCTCTGCCAAACTTTTCCTGCTTTGATATCGAACCTGTGCAAAAATTTCCCCATTAAATAGCTGAGACTCCAGTGTATAAACACATCACTCTCTACTTCTACCTATTCTCACTACAGAATTGGAACTCTCAAGCTAATCAAAACGATTACTATTCCCAGATTAGGATTTGGCAGGAACAAGTATTACAGGAAGAACAATTATTGAAACGACAATCAGAGTTCAGAATTTAGAAAGCACTAGCATGACAAGCACGGCTGCATAGCTTCTGCACAGTTGAATGGCATTATATTGTAATAATAAACATACCTTTTTCTCAAAGCATCTATCTTTCCGCTTTAACCGAAATTTTGTGAGAGCGGCTTCCCTTCGGCTGGAGCGGTGAGAATCCATATTTCTGAATCCATCATGAATGAAGAGAGTTCCATTCAAACTCTCTGGAGCTGTTCCCTTCTCAACTGCCTCCGATAAAGTGGCATTTCCATCCACTCTATTGGGAAAACCTCCATATCTGCCAGCATTATTAATATTTCTAAGACCATTACATAAACTACTGCAAGTGCTCTGACCAGCAGCAGCGGAACTACGTCGTAGCTCCTCCAGAGGCTCCACGTTGTTCTGCTCACATACAGTTTGGTCAATAGAATTATTGATAGTTTCATCAGACTGCCGATTACCTTTTAAGTCATGAACGTCAGGGTTGGAATGAACAGAGGTACATGAAGGGAAGGGAGACTGTTCCCGCTGGCAGGGTGATTTGGGACTCCATGCAGGGGGTAAACCTGATTGAGTACAGAATATCGGTGGGAATAGAGGAGTATATCCAGCACCAATATTATCAAACCTCACACCTGGGACAGGAATAAACCCAAGTTGTGGTCTTGCAAATGTTACTTCAGACTGCCCCGATTGACCAATGCCCAGAGATGTCATATTTTCCTGACTGTTACTCGATGTAGCACCACGTAGTTGAGAGGTACCGGTAGCATTTTCAGAGAGCTGACTAGACAAAACTTCTCGGGATTTACATGTCTCGTCCTTCAATTTAGGAAAATTACCAGCCGTCGTTGGGAATGCCTTACTATTATTGTACCTGCAAACAGGAACTTGGAATCAGGAACTCAGAGCAAAGCAACCTTTTCAGCGAGTAGATAAGTCATCCCTTGGTCAAATTCCTAAATAATAATTAACAAATTGGAGAGTAAGATATATCATATAATTCAAACTCACCATGAGAAGGCTGAGGCAGTAGAGTGGTTAAGGGCATGCCTCTCCTCGGTACCTGGGTCTTTTGAACAACTAGAAAAGATTTTTCTCAAAGATAGTTCCAATTGTGGAGCAAATTCAAGCTTATTCATGCCATCATTGAAAGTTGATTGTCCACTGATGGAATTTGGGCGATTATCAAATGTGCCAATCAAGTCAATAGCTCCTCTAGTTCGTTCAATCAGTTCATCGTTGCATCCATGAACCCCACTAGTATAAGCATTTTCTCTATCATTTTCAGGTCTCACACCATCAGCATGGGACATTGGTTTAACACAAAAAAAATCTTCTTCCAGTCTCAAAGGAGTGAACATATAAGCTCCGCTGCAAAGTGCAAACTCTGATCCAGATGCAAACTTGTCTGAAACAAATAGCTCATTAGATGCGGCTATTTTAATAGTTAAAAAAGACAGGATATAAATCTTTCATTTAACCATTATAAAGGAGAAAACTTTGAAAAAATTTAAAATGAGAAACATAAGATATAGACATACCTCCAGCATTACTCTCAAGTATAACTGATCCTTTTTCGAGTTTGATACACTCATCAAGCTTTTCCATTTCTTCATTGTTCAAATCAGAGGTGCTCCTACCGTTCAGGTTTGACAGACCCTGCATATTTTGCATGTAGGCACTCTCAACTTCCCAGTAAGGCGATGTACAAGAGCTCTGCACAAGAAGTGGCAAAACATGCAAGCTCTATGTGAAACTTCATGAAGCCAACCTAATCTGGTAAAAGAAATTCTCCTCAAGCTATAAGTGGCCTCACATACGCATTCATCATGGATATTGGATACATGTATTCTAGCAACTTATTGCTTATCATGTAGATTGCACAATCAGTGCATCTGGGAAGGGAGAATAATAACAAATCAATTGACAATTAGCTAGTCATAAGAATAATATTTCAACTATGACTCTCCTTAGCTGTTGCTCACGCAGATGAGACTGACATCTTACAAATCGCAGATGTTAGCATAAATTTTCAAGAGTTACTGACATACCTCAAATCATAATCTCTGTACAGCATAACATTACAAAAATTTACAATGATTTAGGCAGAAGCATATGACTCATATTTACAGTGCAACCAGAAAAATTCTTACTTGTGCAACACTTCCTTTCTCACTGCTTTCCATACTTTTCCGTTTCATATCACTAGAACGATTGCTTGATGCATTGTTTTCTGAAGTTGCTTCAGCTTTATGCTTTATAACAGGTGATTTTTGAGGAACATGTTCACCAAGTAGCTGATTAAAAAAAGAAAAAAGAAGAGTTTCATTCAAACTTATGCCCAACTAGAATCAGGAAACATGAAAAATCCATCGACTGTGAAAGGCAAAAAGGAAGAATTGATGCATACACTGTGCCTCCTCCAAACATGCTGCCACAAGTTCCTCAGTTCATTTCTCCTAACAGGCTTAATGAGAAAGTCGGCTGCACCTTTTAACATGCACTTTAGAACCATGCTAATTGAATCTTGTGATGACATCACTGCATGGCCACAAGAAGAAATACTAACACGTTTATATTCTATTTAATGAAACAGTAAGACTGAAACTGAACCAAGTACGGTTTTAGTGTCAAAGCAACCTACTTATTACAGGAATTTTCTTGCAAATATCATGCTCCATGACTAAAGTCAGAAGTGCAAATCCAGATATTGATGGCAGCTCCACCTCAGTTAGTACAAGGTCTATGCTATGGGGTCGGCCCTTCAAAGTCTCCAATGCCATTAACCCATCAGCAACAGCATCAACTGCATGAATAAACACATATATGGTCTAAAAAATTTAATTTTCAATGCTAATGTTTAAAACATGGTAAAAAATGTCATATCAGAAAGAAATGGATAGAAATTTAGAATTAAAGAGAAGAAACTTTGATACAGGCATAAAACAATCAAATAATCCCCTGTAACAAAGAGGCTCCATGATACTTTGGGTTTTATGTACCAGTGAGCCCAGGTCAGTATCTTTCCCAAAATGTGAGTCTTGCAGCCATAATTGAACATATTGTATACATTTTACACAGGCTCATAAATGCATTAGGAACTTGTTTCTCAGTCAAGAACATCAAAAACACTAACCTGACCTACTTAAACTACCACAAACACAAACCTCTCGGCTACAACAGAACCATAGGGTTTCCAAGATCAATGAAGCCACTATCACCAGTGGTGACTCTTGCTATGCTCCCATGGAGATTATAATCTACTCGGATAAATTGACAGGTTACTCATCCCATGATGACCCTATCATCATATCTCCTAGTATACAAATTAAACAGGTTGAAGGAACACCGATTGTGCAAGTCAACCTTAAAGTAACTTCAAGAAGTCAATATCTTTTCCATATAAGCCTCAAGTAGCAAAGATTTCCAGATTAAAAATGATATAACTATGGAGCACCTTTAGGCAGCATGGAACATCGTGTTTTTTTTCATTAATTGAAGAGAATTTTGTGGGGGAAACAGAGACTGTAATTCAATTTGAAGAATCTCTCTTCTGAGACTGTGAAAGTGAAAATGGTTGAAGTTTTAACATACTGGGAGAAGATGATGCTTAAGTTTACACAAGTAAAACATACTGGTTTATACCTATTTAGACTAAAGGTTTTAATTGTGTAACCTCATTGAGTTGATCACTTAATACAAAATAAAATCTAGACTTGAGACCATACAAACTTTAAAAAATCAACTGTCCAAAACAAAAAAGAAAAAAAAAATTCCTAGAAAGGGGAATCGCCAGAAAACAAATTCCACTAAGCAAAAAACAAAAGAAGAACTCAAAATAAAATGAAAATGAATAAAGAAAAAGAAGAAGAGAAGCACTAAAGTAATACCTTTATAACTGCATTTTCTAAGAAGAGCAGAGATAATATGACGTGTAGAATCATCTGCTTCTACCAATAGAACTCTAAGAACCATCCTCGGCAGAAATCTTTCCCACCTAACCACCTCAGACGAGCCATCCTTCTCAGTCTCGTTCTTCTCTGTCTCCAACTTCATTTCCGTTGCTTCTTCTCTGCTCAACACCACTTCACCCATTCTCATAAACCCTGCTTTCCACCACAAGACAAACACAAATACTAAAAACAATAACCCTATCTTCTTGGTAAAAATAACCGTAGAAGCAAATGAATAAAGGGAAAATGTTTTATAAATAAAATTATCCAATTAACCTCATCCTTTGCAAATATCTGATTCTATATCAGTCTAAGCCTATTAGCAAAAGTCAGACTATAACAGCCTCAGAATAGATATCCGACTTTCGTTTACAGCCGCAGAAAACGCGAAAAATATCTTCTTGGCATAAGTTTTCTCTCTCTCACAGTCAGATCAAAAGGTGGGCCGCCATTGGTTTATGGTTCGTCAAGCTGAGCTGGCGCAATTTGGGCCACTGTTTTTGATTTTATGTCTTTGGGGCGGCACACAGATGATGTGATCTTGATTATCCCTGTATGGGTCCATCATGGTTGACACGTGTTGGTCAGCCTGCTGTTTTAAATATAGATATTTTCAGAGGAATGCCACGTAGTCGATGCCATACCACACTTGACATCTCGTGGTGAGGAGTCTGACACGTGAACCAATTCCTTCTCGTTTTGATTCTTTTGAACTTTGGTGGCTTTTCAAAAAGTAATTTGATTATAGAAACTATTTAATCACTCAATTTCGTTCAAAAGAATCCAATTGATCTTATTATTTTATTGTATAAAAAAAAAACATTACCCTCATAGTTATCGTGCCAGCTGCCAACCCAAATCACGTAACATCAATTGCTTTGCTTATCTCGACACTTGTTTGTAAGAGGGTTAACCATCCCAATATATAATCTTATTCATTTTCATATTAAATTATGTATAGGATACCAACCAGAACAAATTACTTTTTAATGTTGATGCATTTTCATATTAAAATGCATCAACATCCTAACTCATGGACCGATAGGAATTGTTACTTTTTGGAATGGTTAGAATAGTCTGGTGGTACTCATAGGGTCTTGTCAAAGGATAAATCCTTGGTTCGAGTCACCATGGGGGAGGCGACCCATCATGGGCCAAAAAACTTGGGGTGAGCTCTAACCACCCCAAAAGGTAACAATTCCTACTGGCCCATGGGTCAGGGTGTTGATGCAATAAAATGCATCAACACAACGGAACACCCTAAAAAAATCAACATGTGTCAGTAGAAGTAGTCACATGATATGCATGGTTCAAATTAAAATCAAATGAATCTATGACTATCCCTAACAGTTACTAGAAATGGCGATGTTTGTGCAAGCAGTCTGTGAATAGCTCACCAATGCCATAGAGACAGAGGGTTTTGCCAAAAGTGTATTCAATTCTCTTTTAAGCACGTAGTGGTAACATCGTGGGGTGTCGCTCTCCCTTCTAGTGGAACGAGCTAACATAGCTAGAACCAGATCCAAAAAGTAAACACAAATTTGTTATTTCTCTAATATGATAATTAATATCTATTGGTATGAAAAATCATATCAACGAGAGATACTCTATCAATCTCGGTGAGATCGAGTAAGCAAATGCGTAACTATCGTATATCGTCAATGATATTCGACGGTTAGCGTAGAGAGTGTGTGTAGAGGTACAAATAAGCAGAAATGAGCAAAGAAGAGTTTTAAAGTGGTTCGGTGGTCCTTGGACCAAGCCTACGTCCATTAGTTTTCTTATTCTTTCTTAAGATCAAATTACAGAGAAAAGATATAATGAATGACGGTAATAATAATGTGTGAAGAGCCGAAAAACTCGATCCCCTCCTTCCTCTATTGCTGCTCCTTTTATAGCTCCTGTTCTGATGGTTGGTGTGGATAGGTATATTACAACGACTTCTGCACGCATAATCTCTGATAATCTGGATCTTGGATAGTAATATTATACTTAGCCTCAGCTAAGTCATCCCCTGACGATTGCATCCATGCTTTGCGACAATAATAGTCATTAATGCTATCAGTGAGTTTTACTCGAAATCAATTAGTCTTCCGTTTTGGCTGTCAACGGGAGCTGGGACACGTGGAGTGTTCTTAGCCGTCGATTCCATGTACTTGAAACAGGACATGTGGCTCACATCCGAGCATGGGAGAATCCCCAAACAATATCCAACATGGATAACAATAAAAACGTGTGCTTATGATCATGTGACAACTCCCTTGGAACGTGACTTCTCTTCAACTTATGAGGGCCATTCATGTGGTTGAAGATGTAGAATGTTCAAATATCAACATACTACTGCACTGCTCAAGTTTTATTGAAGAAGATAGCAAAAGTAGGTAAAGGATACTCACATTAATTTGTTGCCAATAATAGCAAGTACATGAGCAAAATATGACCTCCCATCCCAAGTCCCAATCACATGTTGGATTTACAGATTATCAACCAGAAATTCTATATTTAAAATCTTTTTATTTTAAAAGTTGACTGATTTCGGTGAAAATTAAGATTATACACGACTCTATCAATCAACCTACCAATTATTGTAATAATTTAAAAGATATCTGTATTATGTCACCCACGTGAAAGTTGTTGTCACGGTAGTTGTTTCTAACAATAAATAACTACACGTACAGTTGTTAATTGCTTAAAGGAAGAACGACCTTTTCCCACCACAAGGTTTGGCGAAACGACACTTGTCCACCCACCATCTCCCAACTGTAACTGAAGAAAAAGGTAATAATATATTCAAAAAAACAATCAATGAGTAATTATGTAATTTTATCTCTTATATATAAACTTGGGAAAAAAAAAGCATAAACCCTAATTTCAAACCTTCTTCTCCAAAATCCACTGACGATAGTGGACGATTGAATCTAGTCAAATCGACTTTTCGTGTATAGTTAGAGCATCGATTCACCGCTCTCTTCTCAATGACATCGCCATTTTGTCGATCTAACTCTAAATGTTGGCTTGCTGTACCTGTAGTATTTGAGGATCGGTCGATCAAACAAGATCTCAAAGTTTTACAGCTGGAAAAACTTTAAGATTGCGCCCCCTTGGCTTGTGTTAGAAGTCGTGGTGGTTGTTGTTGTTGTGGAGGTTGTAGTTGAGGCGTTTGATGTGGTTGCAGTGGTGGTTGATTTTGTGGAGGTCGTGACATTTCCAATGAGATCCATGGAGCAATTCTTAGATAGCAAGCACTAGCTCCGATGGTGGCGATTGATTTTGTGAGGACGTGTCATTATAGTGGAGGATTTTGGAAGGCAATGGCGAAGGTAGGGCATAGAAAGAAAATTGGGGATTGGGATTTTTTCTTTTGGGACGTGAAGAATTTGAAGATTTTTAAGTTGGCCAAAATCGCATAGAGCTATTCCAGCTGATTCGTACCTGGCCGGGTGCTAATTGGCTGGAATCGCTGGGTGCAGTTCCAACCAACTAATTTTTTTTCCTTTTTTAATTTGGGTATGGATTCGGATTCAAATAGTAAATGATATTTTCGTATTATTAATAGATTTTACTAACAGATCCTACTGGAGGGTAAAAAAGTATAGTTTTGTAACTTGACGGGAGGGAAAGTGTCGTTTCACCTCTCCCTTGCTCAAACCATGCACTAGCAAAAAGCCGAGTATGAGCACTCAGTTTTTACATACATTTAATGTATGGATAATTTCTTCAATCGACTTATTGTTCTAATTAATATATGATAATTCATTGGTTTTCGTTTATTTTTATAAATTAAGCATGATATTTACATAAATAAACGGTCACACTTTACATAAACCCATCAAGTCCTTATTCAACGCTATACATAGAATTAAGTGAGCTGTTATTAATTACATCGAACAAGATCTTTGGTAATTTTATTGAAAAATATATAGTATTTTTTGAAAAGTGTTAAAACTTTGGTTTAATTATAGTTCCTTAAAGTTTATCAAGAATTTATAATAGACAGGCGCCAGCTACTATGTACATTATTTATGAATTTTAACAACTTACGCTTCTCAAAATATATTGGTACTACTACTACGTATAGAAAGTTATGGATAATATAAAGTGATATGCGTCATATAACATTATTTTTATTTATCATATCCTTTAATCTCATTATTCTATATTTATTAAGTTAATTATTTATATTAATTTATTCCTTCATTTTATCTTGCATCACTTTATATACAAATGTTTATGCGAGTAATATTATCGGATTTTTTACTTATTTATTTATGTGCAATTTATGAATTTAGAGGAGTGTTGAGTTAAGATTTTAGGATCACGGACTGTTGCAATGAGAGATTACAGTTCAGCCCAAATTCGTAATGAAAGCTATGCCTACAACCATTGACCCTGAGCCTGACCCTGAGCCTGACCCCGAGTTCTCAACTCATGCCATCAACCCACAACGACCCAACTCTCTCTTGATAGTTGAGAAGCGGAATTGAAACAACAAAAATGTACAAACCTTTTCTTCGTTCATTCAATACTGTCACAACCGTCACTCGCACACCCATCTTCCCGCCAAAAACTCCATCACTCTTCTTCTTCTTCTCCTCTTCATCACCCCAAGAACTAGATAGCCAAAACCAAAACCAACGACGACAACAACAACAAAATCAGAGACAAAAACAAGAAACGTTGGTTTCCAGTTCAAAATCTGCAATTGCGTCTCCATGTCGAGTCCAGAAACTCATATCCTCACAATCAGACCCTCTCTTGGCCAAAGAAATCTTCGACTACGCCTCTCGCCAACCCAATTTTCGCCACACTTACTCTTCCTATCTCATTCTCATCCTGAAACTTGGGCGCGCTAAGTTTTTTTCTCTCGTTGACGATATTCTTATACACCTTAAATCCAGTCACTATCCCGTCAATACCACTCTTTTTACCTATCTAATCAAAATTTATGCAGAAGCCGATTTACCGGAAAAAGCTCTAAAAACATTCTATAAAATGCTTGAGTTTGACTGCAAGCCTTTGCCTAAACACTTAAATCGCATTCTTGAACTTCTTGTTACTCACCGGAACTATCTCCGGCCTGCTTTTGATCTCTTCAAAAATGCACATAAATACGGTGTTTTGCCCAATACCAAATCCTACAACATTTTGATGCAGTCTTTTTGTTTGAACGGGGATTTAAGTATTGCATACTCATTGTTTAACAAAATGTTTAAGAGAGATGTTATGCCTGATGTGGAGTCATATCGGATTTTAATGCAGGGGTTGTGTAGGAAGAGTCAGGTGAATACAGCAGTTGATTTGTTGGAGGATATGTTGAATAAAGGGTTCGTACCAGATACGTTGAGTTATACTACATTGTTGAATAGTTTGTGTAGGAAGAAGAAGCTTAGGGAGGCTTATAAGCTTCTCTGTAGAATGAAAGTTAAAGGGTGCAATCCTGATATCGTTCATTATAATACGGTAATATTGGGGTTTTGTAGAGAAGGACGTGCAATGGATGCTTGTAAAGTTCTTGAGGATATGTCTTCCAATGGGTGCTTGCCTAATTTGGTGTCTTATAGGACTTTGGTTGGTGGATTATGTGATCAAGGGATGTTTGATGAGGCGAAGAAATATATGGCTTTGATGTTTTCAAAGGGATTTTCTCCACATTTTTCAGTTTCTCATGCTTTGATAAAGGGTTTTTGTAATGTTGGTAAGGTTGAAGATGCTTGTGGAATGCTGGAGGAATTGCTGAAGTTTGGGGAAGCTCCACATAAGGACACTTGGGTAATGATAATTCCTAGGATTTGTGAAGTGGATGAGACTGAGAGAACAGAGGAAATTTTGAACAAGGTTATGAAGGTAGAAATAAAGCCTGACACAAGAATAGTGGAGGCAGGTATTGGTTTGGTGGATTACTTGATTAGGAAGACACGATCTAGATCACCGAGAGCTTAAACATGTTTCCGTATATAATAAACTAATTTATTTTGCTCCCTTAAAACCGAGCTAGCTACGGATCTTGTTTTATGAGTGAAAATCCTGTTATCCATTTTTTCTTTTATCATACTTGCTATGCTTCAATCTTTTAAGTGATTTATATGTGATGATTTATTCAAATGTTGGACACTTATTTATCTCATTTTAGCATACCATGAACTGTTAATTGACCATTTAATTCCTTTCTTAAAATTCTATTTGAATTGGTTTTTTGGTTGTGATGTAAAGAATTGTAAGCTAGCAAAATATCCAATGTAATATTTTGTTTATTTGTCTTCTGCTCGGCTTTTCTTAAGTCCCCAGCCACAAACAATTTCTGTTGAATGTAATTCTAATTGCTTGTGGTTTTATGAGTACTTACATTACACACTTGCTTCGGTTCACTGTTCTAAGGAATGCTTGAGCGATAAAATGTGTGATCTGCTATTGTTTTGAGTGTTTGCGCGTTGGGTCAGTCGAAGGTGGATTCATAGTCAACATAATTGTATATATACAAACAACAATGCACAAGTTTGTACACACTGTGACACTGATAATATACCCAATATGTGATCCTTGCAACTTGTGTTACCATCTCAATTATTGCTAAAATATGGAAATTCTGCACGGAAGCCACTTTTTCTGAGTTTTCCCTCCGGCAAGTTATTCTGGTCAAATTTTCAAACTAGATTTTTTATTCCATTTCCCTCATATCCTCTGGGGAACAATATTCCCTCTACTCGTCCAATTTTATTTGTTATGATGAACAAGAGAAAATTTTAAAAATAAATTCACACAGTTTTCTTTTTGTTTATTTCTAGACTTTTAGAATTTCAGTCATTTTTTTTTCTATTTGATGGATCCGAATGTTACTGCCCTTTGTCAGGCTTCATTGTCAAAATTGTGAGTATGATATGAGATAGCGTAATGTTGATTCTGATGAATACCTCCTCTATAACCCCTGTTTCACACTCACAACCCAGAACACAAGCCACACAACTCACAGCAATCGCCAAAGATTCACACACCAACTCAACCAAATGAACAATAAACACAATAAGAAGAATCACAATATCAGATTATCATAAAAGATAAGAGAAATGTTCATTGAACCCAAATGAAAACAAACGTTGAACCGAAATGAAGAAAACAAACTGGTCTTCAAGGGTCAGTACCTTCTAGACAACTTTTACCCCAAATATTCAGACTCCCCCACAAAAGCATACACTCTCCCTCTTTATTCTTCAACTCTCTCTCTCTCCCTAACCGACTTCTCCTGTCCAGCCATCTATTGCCATTTGTTTCAGCCTAAAACCCATGGAAATTTCCTACCAACATCCCTTCAATCCACTACTTGCTACCTTATTTCCCTTTTCTTACACCCTCATCATCCTGGTCTCATCATTACCCTCACCCAACAGTAACACCTTGTCCTTAAGGTGGGGACGACGGAAATTGTTTATCCGACTCCTCCCCATTCCTCCTCTCTTACATAAGTTTCTTCTTCTTTACCTGTCTTCTCCTCATCTTCTTCATCAACCAAAAGCACCTGGAACTGTTTTTCTCCACAGAGGTGTCCTGGAGAAAAATCTGCATCACATCGGAAGCAAAGACCCTTCTCCTTTCTTTCTTGAATCTCACTTTCTATCATTCGTCGGAAAGAGTTTGGTCGAAAGATGATAGATGGTGTTGACCCTGAGTTGGAAAATTTTCGGTGGAGTTTCGTCGAACTGGAATTTGTGTTTGCGAAGTGTTTTGGTTAAAATGAGGTGTGCGTTGGGTTTTTGGGTAATCTTCGGTCGTGGGTTGATTAGTGAGATTGTGCGGTCCAAATGAAACATGTCCAAGTCTTTCCTAGCGGACCACTCCCATCCGGGCCTCTTCTAAAACTTGGTTTCTCTCCTCCACTCGTTGGGCTAAGAGAGTGACTTGGGCTAGAGAATTGGGTTGGTCAACAATTCGGGTCATTGCAACTTGATATCTGCTTTGATTTCCGGTTTCAACCCATTCAAAAAGGCAACGGTGAGAACGCCTTCCCTTTCATCAGTTATCAAAGCTGCAACCTCCTCAATTCGTCGGCAAAATTCCATCACCGTCCCACTCTGCTTCGTTGCAATCAGTAACTCTAAAGGATAGACTTCTTGAGCTCCACTGAACCGTTGCAAGAGAGCAACCTTAAACGCCAACCAAGTCAACATCTCGCTCTCGATTTTGTCCATTCATACCAATGAAGAGCCTTTCTCTCCATACATAGTGCAGTTGCCGGAACCTTGTTTTCGTCAGTAATCTGGTTGATCGTAAAGTAATGCTACACTCGAAAAATATAGGTAACTCCAACTTCTGGCCACACCAGCCTCGACGATTCCACCCATTTATGTTGTTGTTCCCAGAATTTCCTTGTGCGTCACACTCTGAACGTGCCTCTGAACTTCAACTTGATTCCGAAATAAGTTTCTTGCATGAGCTTCTTATTCTTCATCTTTTTTTCACATTCAACTTTGTATATCCATTAACATCTCCCTCATAGCTTTCACATTTTCAGACAACCTAGCCATATCCCTTTGAACCACCTTCATCTCCTTCTCCATGTTGTCTATTCTATTTTCCATCCTAGTACCAACCATAACCCAAAAATCGTCTCGCTCTAATACCAGTTGATGAATACCTCATCTGTAACCCCTGTTTCACACTCACAACCCCGAACACAAGCCACGCAACTCACAACAATCGCCAAGGATTCACGCACCAACTCAACCAAATGATCAATAAACACAATAAGAAGAATCACAATATCTGATTATCATAAAAGATAATAGAAATGTTCATCGAACCCAAATGAAAGCAAACGTTGAACCAAAATGAAGAAAACAAACTGGTCTTCGAGGGCTAGTATCTCCCAGACAACTTTTACCTCAACTATTCATACTCCCCCACAAAAGCTTACACTCTCCCTTTTTATTCTTCAGCTCTCTCTCTGTGTCCATAACCGACTTCTCTTGTCCAGTCATCTATTGCCATCTGTCTCAGTCTGAAACCTATGAAAATTTCCTACTAAGATCCCTTCAATCCACAACTTGCTGCCTTATTTCCCTTTTCCTACACCCCTATCATCCTGGTCTCATCAAATTGCAACCGAACAAACATCTGATCCCCTATTCCAGCAAGTTAACTTGGTACTTCACGATTAAATGCTTCCGAATTATACATAAGTGCTGCAAAAGGTATTTATCAATTTTAAAAGCTTTCTTATCCCGAAAATGCTTTTTGAAAAAGTACTTATCAAATGCCTTATTAATGACCACTTCAAACGTTCACTGATAAATTAGAATATAATCATGAACAAATCCATTCTTTTTCATTTCTACATTGATCATCTTCGCCATTTTTGTTTTGTATGTATGATCCTCATGTTCTAGTCTGAGGATCCTAGAGTTGGGATTTCCAGTAACTGCTGACTGCAACTTCAATCATCTCAAAAGTAACTACAGTGTCTATCAAAATGACATTTGTTTTTTGGTACGCCAAGTTCTCCATCCCAAATTCCTATATCCTTTTCTTTTTGCAAGCGAATAACCCATATCCCTTTAACTTCAGTATTGGCTACTTTTACGTATTTATTGTTTTATCAATTTATTATTTAACTACCAAAGTTTTATGTAGACATTTGCGGAATAGACATCTTTGATCCGTTAGAGAAATAAAGTAAATTATAAGTAAGATATTCTTCTCAATTTAAGGTATTAAGTTCAGAATTCTGTATTTCTAGTCTTCATTTTGAGCTGAAAATGCCTGGAATTATGGTAGATGGAAGCTCTCATCTCATCACACATGATCATTATCGTAAGGTGGATTATAAGCCACAAAAAATAGCATCACTTGCAAGCAAAACATAGGACATAGCATATATCACGTCACTGTTTTTTTGTTTAAAAAACAAAAAAGCCAATGGTGAGGACCTTTTACACCTAAAAGTGATTTTTATGCACAAATGTATTGAGCTTCATCAGTAAAATATGATATTGGATCCTTAGATAATAACATTTGTAACAGTGTTTAAGTTGATATAGCAAAACAGTTATCTAAATACATCAGCCAACTTACGAAATTCCCAGTCACTATTTACTCAGTCCAGTAAGACCCTGATCAAGTTCATTAGGAAGTTCAAATCTAGTTCTTTTCTAATTTGACACATTATATATAGTGATTAAATTGGTGTCTCGTCATTTCCTAAACCATCCTGAAATCAGTCGTATGAAAAAACCTCATCATTTGACCATAACATTCATACATTGAAAATTTCAACAGACCAGGAGTAAAATAAGCCATACCATTAAAATTGCCATGGATATTACACTGGAAAATGGCACATGGAGTTCACAACAAGAGAATTTGAAATCGAACTCTCAAGACAACAAATATAAAAGATAATACATCAAATACACTAATCAAACTAGAATAAATATTAAAAATTAACCATGATCAAATCAACCACTATATTGGAACAGCTTCTCATCAAAATTTTTAATGTGGAAGTTGACATATGAAAAAAACTTAGAAAATTCCCAAAAAGAGCCGTAAGATACAAGATTTTGAATTCTGGTGATTGTAAATACCTGCTCTTCTGACTACACATTTCAGCCAAGGAGGTTGCTCCAAGTTAATTCCCTTCTCAGTTGATAAAATAAATTTCTTCTTCAACATCTACCAATCACAACTACAGTCAAGGTTCAGTTTTTTCAACTCCTTGTCTAACGATCAATGTCCGACCTCGAAAATTCTGCAAACGGAATTTGAATAAGTTAACAGTAAAAGAAAAAAAGAAAAATGCAATAAAATAACTGAGATTCAAAACGCAATGTCATTGGACTAAACTGTTCCATTTAAAGCGGATGCAGCATCACGTTCTGCTGCTGAAGAGAAGGAAAGAAATGCAAAAACACGGTTCTTTCCTCCTTTACGATCATACAACAGTCTTGCACTGACCACAGTCCCAAACTGGCTAAAATGTTCCCTCAAATCTTCAGGTTTTACCGCCCAGGCAAGATTGCCAACATACAATTTATGAGGGCTTTCATATATAAAGATCTTCTTGGGTGTTGAATTCAGTGCCTCAGGATTCCTCTTCCCGATGCTCATATCAACTGAAAATCTAACCCGCATTTCACGTCCACCCACGTCCTTCAAATCAGTAAAGAAGTTCAGCTCAAAATACTAAAAAAAGTAAACACTAAATTAAATTAAAAGGGGTTTCTAGCTTCAAACTAACAGATCCATCCAATGCTGCAATAGCATTTTTTGCTGAATTTATAGATGCCATTGTCACATAACCACATCCTCGACTTATACCCGTGTCAGGACTCCGTGAAACCTACAATTTTAGTTACCAAACAAAAGCCAAAATCTATCAAATAACTGAACTGCTGGAAACCCCACACAAACATATAGGTATAAATTATTCTCTTGATTTACTATTTGACTGATATTTGTTTAAAAACTAAAGGTTTTAGTACTAGTAATCGAACCTCAACGGAAATAACAGTTCCAAAAGGCTTAAACATTTCGAGAAGCTCTGAAATGTCATAGCTGCGCGGCAAGTTACACACGTATAATTCACATGGTCTTGCTCGGTTCTTTGATTCATGGACTGAAACGTCGACGTCTTCTTCGTTTTCGTCCACATTATCCTCAACCGCCACTGCTTCCTCATCTACGACCGCTAAGACTGCGCTAAACCTAGTTGGGGAACACAGAGGCAAGCATGAGAGTTTGGGGAAGCGGAAATTAAACAAGGGTTGCGAGTGGGCGTCTGGTACAAATCGTTTTGATATTGCGGCATTAGTAATTTTGGTAAAAAGAGAGGATGGACAGGGCGTTAAGAAACCAGTAGAAGCAGCCATGGAGAAAACGAGCGTGCTCCCAAGTTCACGACTTTGGATTGGATATGGTTACCGCTTACCATTTTTTACCAATGGGTCAATGTCCTCTCACTTGGGCTGCCCCAGATCCAAATGGATGTGGGTGAAATAAAATGGATGTATCATAAATAAATTAAAAAAATAATACTACACTTATGAAATAAATATCACAAACATATAATAAATGAATATTATTTAAAATATAAAATTAAGAATATCTATTTGATAAGTGTAATATTACTAAAATTATTAGTTAATTTTAATTCGTTTAATTAAAATAAACAAATGATTAATAAAGAATCAATTAAATTTTCTTTGTAACTTCAATGTAATTAAAATAAACAAGTAAAGTTAAAGATACAATAAATTTCTTTAAAACTAAAAAAATACCAATAAAGCCATAAATGATTAGGTCGAAAATTATAATATCGAAATTGGATCAAGTTAATTGATTTTCAAAATTTATATATTTAACTTCAATCAATCACATCCAAACATCAAATTATATAATCGTACATTCATACGAGAGCCTTAAAATTTAATGAATGTATTAATAAAATATGTATAAGTTTTATTAACAAATATTTATTTATAATTTTAATTATATATATAGTGTTTTGAATGGTTATTACATTGCGTTCAAGTTATTATTTTCAAAACATTATATACTATAAAGTTGATATATGATATTTATAACAATTTCTAAATTAAAATCTAATATGGTCTATCTAATAATCTGACGGTTGGTAAAATTCAATATTAATATACAATATGGTTTGGAAAATAAAAATAAGAAATAGGTGCACATGCAATCAATTGGACGGATGGATGAGGAGTAGAACTATCGAATAAAAGTTGAATTAATTGATGTGATTAGGGAATTTAGTGTAATTAATTCTATTATTAGAAAGACGGTTAACCATTGGTTTGCTTACAACTAAATCTTGTCGAATTTAAGTGTGAGAGTGAGACGGAGACCTGATCTGAAATCCAGAATTACGCATTGAGATGTCGTCGACTCCAAGGGTATCGTCGGAAGAGCAACACAATGAGGAGACAGCTCTCCCGTCGTCTGTGAAATTCGGAACATCGGAGGCCCTAGCCTATGTCCGCACTCTAACAGACGTAGGCGCCATGACGCGTCTACTCCACGAGTGCATCGCTTACCAACGGGCGCTCGACGTCGATCTCGACAACCTCCTCTCACGGCGCACTGACCTCGACAAGCATCTTCTCCAACTCCAGAAATCCGCTGAGGTACTGGATATAGTGAAGGCCGATTCGGATCACATGCTCTCTAACGTCCGCTCCACCAGTGATCTCGCTGATCAAGTTAGCGGCAAAGTCCGAGAGCTAGACTTGGCTCAGTCTCGTGTCAATGACACTCTCCTTCGCATTGATGCTATCGTGGAACGGAACAACTGTTTAGACGGCGTTAGAACCGCTATGGATGAAGAGAACTTCGAAGCGGCGGCCAATTATGTGCAAAGGTTTATTGATATTGATGGAAAGTACAAGGACTCAGGATCTGAGCAAAGAGAACAATTAATGGCCGCGAAAAAGCATTTGGAAGCAATCGTTAAAAAGCGTGTGGTAGCGGCAGTGGATCAGAGAGATCATGGTACGATTTTAAGATTTATAAAGCTTTATTCACCGTTAGGAATAGAAGAAGAGGGATTACAAGTGTATGTAGGGTATTTGAAGAAAGTTATAGGGATGAGATCAAGGATGGAATATGATAATTTGGTGGAGTTGATAGAGCAGAGTCAAGATGAAACTAAAGTTGATTTTATTTCCTGTTTGACTAATTTGTTTAAGGATATTGTGCTTGCTATTGAGGAAAATGATGGGATTTTAAGGGGTTTGTGTGGAGAGGATGGGATTGTTTATGCTGTATGTGAGTTACAAGAGGAGTGTGATTCAAGGGGGGGTATGATTTTGAAGAAATATATGGAGTATAGAAAATTGGCTAAGCTATCGTCTGAGATTAATGCTCAGAATATGAATTTACTAACTGTGGGTGTGACTGAAGGTCCTGATCCGAGAGAGGTTGAGTTGTATCTGGAAGAAATTTTGTCATTGATGCAATTGGGTGAGGATTATACTGGATTTATGGTGTCTAAGATTAAGAGTTTGAGCTCTGTGGATCCGGAGTTAGTGCCACGAGCTACTAAGGCTTTTAGGAGTGGTAGTTTTAACAAGGTTTTGCAAGATATTACTGGGTTTTATGTGATTTTTGAGGGATTCTTTATGGTGGAGAATGCGAGGAAAGCTATTAGGATTGATGAGCCTGCACGCGATAGCCTTACCACATCTATGGTGGATGATACTTTTTATGTTATTCAGAGTTGTTTGAGAAGGGCAATATCCACTTCAAATATCAGCTCTCTGATTGCTGTCTTGAGTGGTGCGACTAGTTTGTTAAGCAATGAATACCATGAGGCATTGCAGCAGAAAACAAGGGAGCCAAACCTTGGGGCAAAATTGTTCTTGGGTGGTGTTGGTGTGCAGAAGACTGGGACAGAGATTGCAACAGCTTTGAATAATATTGATGTGAGTAGTGAGTATGTCCTGAAACTAAAGCATGAGATTGAAGAGAAATGTGCAGAGGTGAGTGGCATACTTGCTTTTATGATCTGGCTTATGTTTTGAATGTTAACTCGCCTGATCTGATTTTAAAAAGAAAATGTTGACTTGCCTGTGGTTAATTAGTTGTTGCATTACAAGTTAAGAGTATATATTTGGTAATTTTATATGCATACACATGCTCTTAGAGTTTGGAAGGCTTGCAACAATACTAAATAAATGTCTTCCTATCATGTGTCAGTTGAACTGAATAAAATTTAAGTTTATACAATAAGACACTTTTGTGACTGCAATCCATGAAGACTGTCTCCGTAACAGGAAAAAATAATAATAATAAAAAAAAAGTGGATGGAAACCAGATCGAAATCGGCATTGCATGTTTCTCCTTTGATATTTTGGTAAATGCCTCCCAGTTTTGTCCCTTATTAGTGAGCAGGGGAACTACCTCCCAGTTTTGTCCAGTTAGTCGCGAGCAGGGAGAACATATGACTGTGAATGAAGGAAAGTGCAACCTGGAACCAACATTTTTGTATTTCTGTTTAGTAAAATTTGATATGTAGATTTGGATAGTCATGACGACTCGGACACTCTTTTTATGGTGAAATAATGAACTTGTCTCACTAGGAAAGTTGATTAGTAATACTAGAGAAATCTTTCCTTTGAATCTCTGATCATTTTCTCATTGTTCTTGATGAAAGAGTATGTTATTGTTTATTTGTTTGTAGTTCTAATGTAGAAGAAGAAACCTTATATAATGTCTCAGCCTGCTATGTCAGGCATGGGAATGTCTTAGATGCGTCATCCTAAAACTTGAGCTGATTAAGTGATCAAAACCCAATAACTTTCTCCTTCCAATACCCGTGAACACTGCCTCTTTTTAATGATAGGTTTCAGATATAACTGTGACAATATTTATTCACGTAATCATACCCTTGAGTGCCTTTTTTATTTTTTATTTTTCTTGTTTGTCCAAATTATTTTGATATTTAAGGATTAGAATAATAGCAATCATTTTCTTCAGGTATTCCCTGCACCCGCTGACAGGGAAAAGGTTAAGTCTTGTTTATCTGAGTTGGCCGATTTGAGCAAAACTTTCAAGCAAGCCCTGAGTACTGGCATGGAACAACTTGTGGCAACCGTAGCACCCCGAATCCGTCCAGTTTTAGATAGTGTTGCAACCATCAGCTATGAGCTATCAGAGGCTGAGTATGCTGATAATGAAGTTAATGATCCATGGGTTCAAAGGCTTCTCCATGCCGTTGAGACAAATGCAGCATGGCTCCAGCCACTGATGACTGTCAACAACTATGACACATTTGTTCACTTGATCATTGATTTCATTGTTAAGAGGCTTGAAGTTATCATGATGCAGAAAAGGTTCAGTCAACTTGGTGGTCTGCAGCTTGACAGAGATGCTAGGGCTCTGGTAGGCCATTTCTCTAGCATGACTCAGAGGACTGTTAGAGACAAGTTTGCCCGCCTTACTCAAATGGCAACAATTCTCAACTTGGAAAAGGTATCTGAGATTCTAGATTTCTGGGGTGAGAACTCTGGACCTATGACTTGGAGACTAACCCCAGCTGAGGTTAGGCGAGTTCTTGGTCTAAGGGTTGATTTTAAACCTGAGGCAATAGCTGCTCTGAAGTTGTAATCTGGTCTATGTAGGTCGTAAACTTCCCATTTTCACATTCTTCTATTCTTTTCCTCCTCAGTGTAAGAAGCAAACCCATACCATTATACCACCCTATAGACATCTTGGCTAATTCTTACGTTTTTTGCTTTTAATTTTTTACGAGTTTTCTCAGTGGCACCACCACAAATTTGTTGATTGTCCAATTTTGAACTTCCAAACCAGTGCTTGGAAGACGCAATCAATGAGGAAATTTGATCTTACTAAATGGTTACTGATTTGATTATATTGTCATCAAAGGAAATTATGAGTGGAACAGAAATGTCACTGGGAGTTTGATGTGTATTCCTTAGTCGTGGCCCTCGTGGGAGGATATTAAATTTATTGATTTCTTAGATTATCATTTTCTACATGTTTAAAAGTGTTAAGCTCAATGTGTCATGGCCTAATAATGTATGAGTAATACTACATTTACATCACATCCTTACACCATTCTCTTACATCACACTCACATTCAATTAAAAAAATAATTTTTTTAAAAAATAATATTTTAATTGAAGGTGAGTGTGATGTAAGAGAATGATATAGGAAAGTGATGTAAATATAGTATTATTGATAATGTATTGTTGTATTGTGCCGAACTGTAGGGAAAATGCTATTATGTAGTTGAAAAAAGAATTATGAATGTGCTTTTGTGCATCTGGATATGGTAACTGTCATTGTGTAAAGGATAAAATATCAAGTTCAACTTGTGTTGAGACAATTCTTTTATCCTGAAGGAACTACCAAAATTTCTTACTGTTATTATTAATTTCAGGAACAGCGCGTCAACTAACATGTTAATTTGCAATATCAATTTTGTCAATGGAATTCTGAAAGAAAAGAAAATGCAAATTTTAAGCTATTATCCGTTCACAGAACAGAACAGAATTAACGAAAATTAGTAAGTACACTCACTACCCTTAGGGTTTGACATTTGAAACACTAGTCCAGGAAACCATGATGTCAAGATGACACAAAATCAAAACTTCACAAAGAAAAGCAACCTAAAGAACAGATCCTGCTTACTTAAGTACTACATTCCAGCATGTGCACATGTGAATACTAACAGTAATTAAATATAAAACAAGCAATCGTAAATTAAAAGCCAGCATAAATAGATTGATGAATGTTCAAATTTGAAAGGTTAGACATGAGCAGTGCCCTCAGTGAATTTGGGATCCTCACATCTATAACGCCCATCAGGTCCAATACCAAAACCTTTTGGATCTGCAAATACATTCTCAAGCAGCTGGCTACGAGCTGGATGAGGACTTGCATCTGCAAACTCAACTGCCTCCTCAACCACCTCGTCAATCTGCTTCTCTATGGCCTTTAAGTCTGCTTCGCTTGCTAGCTTGCTCTCAATCAAGTGTTTCTTCAATGCTGTTATAGGATCCCTAGCAGCATAGCGAGCCTTCTCAGCTGTCAAATAAGAACAGAGGATTTGAGGGCAAGATCAATAAGAACAAAAAAATAAGTCAAATAAACAAAATAACAAAGGCAATAAGTTGTTTCCTAATAAATGAAAAAAAAAAAAAAAAAGGCAACAAACTTAGTTGCATAACCACGCAAATCCAAGGCAACAGCATGGTTAAACAGAAACATGATATTCATGCTTGGTCTGAGACCAACTTTCATGAACTCACAAGAACTTAGAAAAATCTAACACAGATGGGCAACGAAACATGGAAATTATATTTCCAAATCAGTCCTCTCAAATGCTATCAGATGAAGTCAGAAACACAGAAATATATATTTCTCAAATCAGTCCCTTCAAAATAGCTAATATTGTATTTCTCAAATCAGTCCCCTTCAAAACGCTAACAGCTTATGTCCTGAGAAACCCTTTTAACTCAATCTTCAGATTTGACCAGAAAAAAGACCAGAAAAAACTTTCCATTTGCTGACAGTAACCTAGCTGCTACTTGACACACTCTAACGTACCAGAGTAAACTAAAGTTCTTAAAGACCCTACCAACAATGTATCCAAATTAGCACTTCCACATCATGTACAAGAAGCTATTTTAAGTAATGCTCATCCATAGACCAAAACGAGCAATTCAGTCAGGATAATAACACATGTCCAAGAAACAACAAATGCACTGAAGGTAGAAACAGAATTTAAGTGGGATAGAAAGGTTATAAATATAAGCAAGAGGGCATCAGTTCAAAGGCACAAGGAAAATATCAAACCATTATAGACAACCTAGGAAACATAAACAGAAAGCCAAAACTGCAGAACCGTATTCAACTGCTTACCAGGGTCACGAAGCTCATCAGGGTCAGCCAATGAATGCCCTCTAAATCTGTATGTCTCACATTCCACCAAAGTTGGCCCTTCACCTCTCCTAGCTCTTCCAATTGCCTCCTGGGCTACTTCCCTCACCTTCAGAACATCCATCCCGTCAACATGAACACCAGGCATCCCAAATGCCGGTCCCTTCTTATAAATTTGAGGATCTGAAGTTGCCCTCAAATGTGACATTCCAATTGCCCATAAGTTATTCTCCACAACAAACACAATAGGCAACTTCCACAATGCTGCCATGTTCAAGCACTCAAAGAATTGCCCGTTGTTACAAGTTCCATCACCGAAAAATGCCACTGTCACATGATCACAATCTGCCTCCTTCAACGCCTCCCTCCTATACTTGGAGGTGAAGGCTGCACCTGTAGCGACTGGAATTCCTTCACCAATAAATGCAAACCCACCAAGCAAATTGTGTTCCTTAGAGAACATGTGCATAGATCCACCTTGGCCTCTGCAGCATCCAGTGGTCCTTCCAAAGAGCTCGCTCATCACGGCACGAGCTGGAACTCCCTTACTTAGGGCATGCACATGATCACGATATGTGCTCACCACAGAATCCTCCTTCTTCAAAAGCTTAATAAAACCAGTTGACACAGCCTCTTGGCCATTGTAGAGGTGAACAAAACCGAACATTTTGCCTCTGTAGTACATCTGGGCACACATGTCCTCAAAAGCCCTACCAAGAATCATATCTTCATATAGCTCTAATCCTTCCTCTTTTGTGATCAACTGAAAACTCAAACCAAATTAAAGCAATAATCTTAGCCTAGATTTTTCATGATTTTCATATTATAATTGCTTACAAGTAAAGAACTTCTCAATAAGCGTATAAATTATGGTGCCAACTAGTATTTATGTTCAATTATATTAAGCAAATTAAGTGCATATTTCATTTTAAATGTAAATTTAGAATTGAATCAGGCGCCAGGTATTTGCAGTAACATCTAATCAAAGAGAAACAAAAATCAAAATTTCAGTATCATAAATCATGCATTGAGAATGCGTTTTCAATTTAATCAACCAACAAATTTCAATAATACAAAAAATAAAAAAAAATAGAAATCTTCCAAAAGCAAAGAAAATCAATTCCATTCCTCAGCTCTCTTAGCAACCAAAAACACAACAAAACAAAGCATTAAAGCAACTAAAAAAATATAGAGAGAATAATGAGAGTGAGAGTGAAATTGGTTACCAGGTTTGAACTAGACTTGACCTTCTTCTCCTTAACGACATCAGAGACAGCAACAACAGCAGATCGACGGTGACTATTAGGTTGATTAAATTGAAGAGAAGTAGGTCGAAGTTTGTGAGTAGATCCAAGAAAAGAAGTAGTGGTTTTGAGAGGATCAAAGAGAGGTTTGTCATGAGATCTAGTGTTAATAGATAAAGGATTAACAAAATTGGTGGGAGAGTAAGCCGTAGCCATTGTTGATAAGTTAATCCAGAGTGTTAGTTTGGGAGCAGAGAAATTGAAGAAAGAGAGAGGGTAAATATAAGTAGAGAATGGAGAGGCGGAGGGAACGAGGGAGAAAGGCTTAGAAATAATCGATTTGAAGAATGAAAGCTAGGAAGGCCACCCAACTCTTAACTACACACACTAATTGGGTTGCTTACTTTGTAAAGTCAGTTATGACTTGTGATCGTTGTTCTTGCTCTCTCAATACTCACGTGCTTTCAATGCTGTCATTTTTTGTTGGATCTTAGAAAGTCTAGACGATGTCGTTTTTATTCTTTGGATTTTTTGTTTTTTACTTTTGTGTCCTTATTGTTAAGGTCTATAGTGAAATATTTGAACTCAAATTTTATAGTAATTTTTTTTTTAATTCTTTTGCTGCTTGAGTTAAGATCCATCTTAAAAATTAAATTATAAGATTACTGGGTTTATTCCTTGCCAAAAAAATTCCACTTGAATAGTATGATAATCAATGTTATTGAGTATTGATATAAAGGAATATTTGAAATTGAAAGTTAAGGTGTTATCATAATAATAATAATAATAAAAAAGGATGGAGCTTTATATGATGTATAGATTATATTGTAGTTGATAGTATATGAGATGAATTTAATAAATTTATCATATAAGTATGATTGTACATGCTGAATGATAAGAGTGGTTCCATTTGAAGGGAGGATTAAAGTAAGAAATGGTTAAGCATGTGAGATGTAATATAAGGAACATATGGCTATCGCTTAACATGTGAGATGTATTTTAGGATACGTCTGGACCACGAGGACAGATATGACTTCTTACGTGGCTCTGGCTCAGTGGTAGAGCATTTCACTGCATATCAAGAAACTGCCTCCCCCCCCCCTTCCTTCTAGTTAAGTAATGAATAAAATGCTTTGCGCTACTCGTGAATATGTCTGCTGCCAATGTCAAATTATTCTTCAAGTAAAGAGACGAGGGACATGGAAAGGCTAACATACACTTGAAATAAATGGCCACCTGTCATTAGAAGTTACAAGCAGCATTTCTCAAGAAAAAATAAAATATCTATTCTCTAATTGAGCAATTATACAATTTCATTACAAAATCCTTTTCTACACTTCTATTTACACATTAATTACAGACACAAGTTTTCACTGTCTCTAGGAGCCGCCAAACAAAGTAATGGACCTCTCCCAAAATATTTCTAAGTGAAAAAAAATCCTCAAGGGAACCAAAAACTCAGCCGATGCAGTTTTTACTAACATATATCTCACCAACACTGTGCAAATAAAAATATACTCATCAACTATTGAGAAGCCCTGGTGGGATTCATTCTCTTGTATTGTTAGTCTGTACACATCCATTGTGTCACTCACCGCCTGCTTGTCTTTTCCTTGCCTAAAAATAAACAATTACAATTTGTTATTAAAGGGGCACCACAAATATTCAACAAATTTAACAAGTAATTACGAAACTCACCAAATATACTTGGTTTTAAAGGGAAACGAAGAGAAGATCCCTTCAATTTTAGGTCCCTGATTTGCCTATTTTTACTTGTTTTTTCGATTTTTGCAAGAGCACTGCTATTTTCTCCGGTTAAAAGATCAGTTCCTTTTTTCACCTTTTCATGATAAATGGCTGGTGGAGCAAGCCTTAGCTGAGGCATGTTTTCTATCTGCACTAATCTCTGGTCCTTTTGAAGATTGTTTAAGATATCAAACTGCAACATTCAAGCTCAGTTTGATTAAACTATCAAATCACTGGCAAGGGTAAGAAATCAAAACAACAAATTTATTTTTTCAATTTACCCGTGATAATAGCTGAATTCCATAGGAGTTCTCCAATGTATCACTTTCATGCGAGTGTAGTGTAGTTCCTGATGCTGGCTGGGTTCTTGATGAAAACTTACTCACCAGACCATTCCCGGCAAGAACTGATTTGTTTCTAGACCTCTGAGTATTCTTCTTAGGCATACAAAGAGGGCATCCAGATAAGGACCCTCTACTTGATGACTCATTTTCCAAAAGTTCGCATTGAATATGAGTTGCATGACCACAATTAAACACTCGAATGCGGAAACTAGAAGAATTCTTTGTGAGAAGACAGTTACATATACAACAAAATAAACTCCGAGGGGCGTAGCCATGAGAGGCATCCCTCTTGAGTACGCTCATGGTATAGAATGTATCATCCTCTATCAAGGACTTGGCAGTATCCTGAAAGAAAAAAATAAAAAATTTAAATCAGTTGCCAATTGCTTATTTTGCAGTTCATTGTAGAGAAACATTCAAATCAATCACACAATCAATCCTAACTTTAAAGGGGAAAAACAAAAAAAATTACTCATCCTGAAACAGGTCTAGAATTGAAATACAAATGTCACCGTGAATCACAGTCCTTAGGATGCACGTGTTTCAGTAAAAAATAACTACATAGATTTGACTTATATCTAGAACGAAACTGTATATGGCAGCTACGAACAATGCAATGAACCATTTTAGTCTTTGGCGGCTTTATTACTATTATTATTTATTACTAGACATACAAATGGACACACTTGGGAATCAAAATGTCCAAATCAAGGATCCGTTTATTCTATAATTATGCCTTTTGAAATATAAAGATCACAAATCTGCGTTAATAAGCTTAGTTACAAGAGTACCCAATACATAAATCCATGATACAGACCCTATTGAGAAGCACACTATCCAAATTTTGAGCACATACCAGAATTCTTCTTTCAAAACTATAAGTTCCCAGCATCCCTAGTATGGTAAGTTTAAAGTCACCAAATTCCTGGCTACCATTATCAGAGAGGAGCTTTGACATTATGGTTGGAAGATGAACATATCCTATCATTCCTTCAACAATCTCTTTGATGAACTGCGAGAACAATTTTCTCAAGATATGAGCACCCCTATGTGACTTTGAAATTCTCCACTTGATAATACATGCTTCTTCATCCTCTTGCAAGCACAATGGCTCCTCCAGCATTTTTGAATCATTTTCTCCTTCAGATGTCCTTTCATCACCCATAAGAGGCTGACAAAACCTGTATTGAAACTCAAAATATAATTGGCATGGATATGAATGTGCAACATATATAGAAAGATTGAAACTATTCCCTCATATTTTCTAACAGGAGAATAGTTTCTTGGTGAAATTGCGTTCAAGTGCTTTTAGAAGAGCAAGAATGTAACTGTTGTAATGAAAATTAAAAAACTAGCAGACACTCAAATATTCTCTTTAAAATTGTTGTGAAGATCAAACACCCAACATGCAATGAGAACCTGATGACATGATACCACAGTTCACTTTCACAGTTTCTATGTTTTTTTCTACTCTTTGGGTCTTCTAGAAAGTAATTTCGCAATCTCAGCCCTTCCATTGTAACCTTATCAGGTAAAAGTGAGGAATTAGTCTATTACATATTAGAAACAATGGCATATGTTTGACATAATCATGAATATCATGCTATTGATTATGTTTACATGCAGCCACAGTGATTTTTAGATTTGAAATATGAACGAGAAAGAAGTTTATGTAATTTGAGAGTCAGAAGTCAATAGAGTACATGCAAACTAATTTGAAATCACATATTAGAATAGCAACCTGGATTGAATACATAAAAGGAGGCTTAATGAATATAAAAGATGTATCTATTACGCAAGACTGAGAACACGTAAAACATGGAATGGCAGATTCCAAATATCATTAAAAAGAAAATGAATGATTGGAACTCACGAATCAAGCAATTTAAACCAGAGCGTTTCTGACTCTTCGGGATTCAAACGAGGAGTGTTTCGCTGACACAACCCAGTACAGGCGTGCAATATCTTGCGTATGTCATTCACCTGTACGAGAAAGATCACATACATTGTCAATTTGCCAAATAATCCCTCCACCACCACAAAGATAAAAATATCCTCGTAAAGAATTGATGCAGAGGATAAAACTATACAAACCTCCTCCATATTTAAAACTGTGCTGAAATGCTCCATGTTGACTGATCCCTTAACCATCCTAGAAACTGCACTTCCCACAGCAGTTTCAAGCCTAAGAAATTTATCATCAAGCCCAGAAAGTGTGAGTAAAAGAGCACTTCCAACATCACCAACCCTTTCCAATAAAAATGCAGCAGCATCTGTGATCCCATATTCCTGGCACAGGCGTAAACAGTGTTCCACTCGATAGCTATCAAATGTTTCTAGAAACTTGAGAACTGATTCACGTTCATACTGACATAATAACTGCAAAATTGAAGGGCAAGATAATCAAAACAATGCCTTCCTGAAGTGAATATGTGCTTCTAGCATACCTTGTTAGTAGAAAATAAGATCTGTGTCACCACAGAATTGATGAGGTAAAATTTAAATAACAACAATGAAGAAGATCAAATACAAAAAATTGAAAGGCTATATGATGTAACTGAGACCATGCACACACTAATTATGGGAGAGAGAGATGTTACTTCAATCAATTGTTATATATATACAAGAGCTTACCTCCAAGTAAAGCTCAATCATATCATCAGTAACATGAACAGGGTTACTGCGCAGCAATTTAGGGAAATCAGAGATTCTTTCCATGTAGGCCTCCAGTCCCTTTGAATGACACTTCACCCTTTTTCCATTAGCAACAATCAGAACATCATCTTTTCTTAAATAGGATAAGTTCAGATTTCCATATAAGTGAACCTCTACAACTGTCTTCAAATAAAGGAAAAGACTTTTTGGATGAGAATGAAGTTCAGAGAGGATATGTGAAGCTTCATTACTGAATTGGTCAATGACTAAGAAGAATGTGCCCTCCCTGCAAAAGATCAAAGGCATGAGATTTATAAGAGAAGAAATAGAAATAAAGAAAAATTATCAGCAGTCGTCAACATGAGAAGCAAAGATCAAACCATAAATCTTAAGAATAATAAAAGGCATTACCGGCTTAAGCCAACCAGCTCTGGAATCCGAGAGATGACTGCTGAACGGAAAGCAGCACGTTCTTTGTCAATCAGCTGAACTAATGTATTATTGATGAAAGAGAAGGCATGAATCGGTTCAACAAAATCTTTCATATAGCTATCTAGAGCAGCAAGATAGTGATGTCTGATGGTATGAATTAAGCCACAAACCTGAAAATAACAATATCGTCAATAGTTGGAAAAAAACTTGGCCTATGATAAGTTGATAACATAATAAGGATGGCACATGGTAAAGATACCTGGTGAAACTGTGCACTTTCACATAAGTGTAACACATCAGATGCATTCCAATCAGTCTCAGGCACTACTTCCAGTAGGGCTAGCAGCTGCTTTTCTCTTTTTCTAGAAGTTTCAACACTATGTGCGGGATTACTTTGTGATGCATTCTTTTCTGATGTCAAGTAGTGCAAAATCTGACTCAATACACTTTTTGAGACATTAGCTTTTCCACATGCAACATAGTATGCAATGAACTCAAACAGATGACCTATGTCTTTCTGTGAAGGCCATGTTTCAACTGATCCACTATCATCATTTCCAGCAGGCCCATCTATTTGGGAGATAACCTTGTCAAGAACATGAACAAGAGCATTTACAGTATTCTGAACCAACATATTCTGACATTCATCCATTGAATTCTGCTCCTTGTCAGCCTCCATATTTGCGTCAGCTGAATCATGTGAAGCAATGTCAGATAGTGGAGTTGCATCTTCTTTGAAAGCACATCTCAGAACATCTAAAGTAGCTTCAGTATCTAATTCCAAGAGATGATACAGGTTCAGATATAATCCTCCAACAGATAAGCTTGAAGCTGCTTGTGAATTCTGAGCATCAGATTCCTCTAATAAAAACTGCACCAGTTCTTTTCTAAGAGATGGCAAGCGTGTGGGAGGAAGAGTTCCATGTCCTGAAAACAAAGGATATGGTGCTTTAATGTATCTTTACGTATAAACGGATTTGTTTTTCACAGTCCAATTTATCATCTACCAGTAAAAAATTAAATCACACCTGGTGGAAAAGCAAGACCTTGAAAGCAGTACTTCAGATACACAAGCATCCTGTACCTGTAACAAGTAATAGGAAATGACCACTTTCACGTGATAATATGGCCCAGCAAAAAAAAAAAAAAGAAGATAACGCAAAGGCAAAGAAAGAATGATACAATATACATTAGAATTACAGTTCAATTAATAAACTTAACAATTGGTACAAAAAAGGGGTAAAAAATATTATTTTATCATCTTTGTCAAATAACCCAAAATAAACTACCTACTCGTAAAATACTACATCATACATACAATCCCAAACCCAACCACAACCTTTTCATATTTTTCTTGGGAAATTTTGAACCTTAGTGAACTTGCATGCAAACTTGATCAGCTATCATGTCAGGGTATTCACAATTCCACTACACCAGTGTCATAAGTCCACGTGATAAGTCACCATATCAAAATACAATTTTCCTAGGGTCAGGTTAATGTTATAGAAGACAGAAGGCTTAGCCATTTATTGATTCAAATTCACTCTAATCCACTGGGGCCCATTTTTCATCTAAAATTAGCTGAAAGGTAAAAATTAGGGTAATGACAGCATGATTTAATTGAATAAATTTCACGTAAACCCAATTGTCATAGCTGACTTCAGTCACAAATGAATATCTACACTAAATTACTACCCCAGCAAAGCTCATGTAATGGAATTTCTGGCAATATCACATTGCCTAAAGCAATTCACTGACTGGCTTATCAAATATTGAAATGAAAAAACATTTGAAAAATAAAAGCTGCTAAACAAGAACAAAAAATCCACAGAAAGTTTCCAAATTCAATTACTACCACAGGTTTGCATAGTGGGCAACATACCCAAGAGCAGCAGCATTCTCTCTTTGACAATTTCGTAAAACTACTAACAGCTCCTCCAAAGGAGCCCGAAAATCATCCAATCCTTTGTTGAAAAGATACACCAAAGCACCATACAGTGCATGCTCCCGGCATAACCTGACAACCTACAAGACAAATCATATAGAAATACAGCATAAGGAGACCGAGGCTTGATTTTCAATCAGAAATGATAAACAAATAATTGTTAACTATGGACGTGACATGACCTGATTGAAGTCTAAAGAAGAAATGTCCATATGAAGGACACATTGTTCAACTCGCTGTAACCACCCTTTGCTGCTATAATGCTCTACCAGTGCTTGCATAATCTTTGAGAAAAAAGAAATATAAGATAAATTACTATGTGTAACTGAACAGATAATAAGGGCAATCTTTTAAAACAATACCTCAGGAGGTAGAGATCCAAGCATGTCCTTCAAAATATATGGCTCCAAAAGCTCCAGAAATGTATCTAAAATAAAAAAGCATATCATTAAAAGAAAATCGTGTCAACACAAATTATTTCACTAACTTCAGCAAACATAATCACCATGTATATTATATCATTTATTAACAATAGTTGTATCATAATAAAAATAATAAATAATTTTCTTCAGGACAGAAATTTGAGGCCCTAAAAGAAGGAAATCCGATTCAGAGTAGAGCAAAAAAGCTTGATGCAATTAAATTTGTATTACATGGCCATAAAATGGTGATTTATTTTTAAGCCCTGTTTGAATCTTTACACTTTTTCTATATTCAACTTTTCAGAACAGTACAGACACATATATATACACACACTACAATT
>WYDK02000059.1:7456866-7471238 GCA_009867345.2 Toxicodendron radicans
GTCTCACATGTCTCATATTTTTACTTAAAACAAGACCACTAGGAATGCATGTTAAAATTTTATTGCTCCATTAAAAATTTCGTGTAGTGGCCCACCGTTTTAATGCTATCCAGACTACACCAAAACAAACAAACCCTTATTACTTGGGCGTAACTTGTTGAAAACCCATTTACAAATACAATCAGTGGGGGTGATAGAAAAATCAACTTGCTTACAGCCAGTAGAGCAACTACTGATAAATCAAAATATTTATTTAATATCATACGTCCAAATAAGATCATAGCTTCAGGCCTTCAGCCGTTTGAATAAAAATAACCGTTTCCAGAAAGAGAATGGTTTCAACTGAAACTACGACAGGAAAAATGAACGTATTCCCTTGATCAAGAAATTTAAGGCTACAAAAAAGCAAGCCAAACCATTCGGAAAGGAAAAATAAAAGATTCAATTAGCTACCAGACCCCCACTAACAGCACAGAAAATACAAGTTGCCATGTCTTTTTAACTGGAAAAGAGGTCCAATTGATCATGTTCATGCATTATTGTGGACCTATATATTAAATAATCCAAAACAGTTAGTCCTATTGGGATGATTACTTTGAATTCCAAATGAATTGTAGTCCTATTGGGATGATTACTTTGAATTCCCAATGCATTGTACAAAGAAATATATTTCTGGGCCAAAATTTTTATATACATGCTCTCGTGAAAAATATGAGGAAAAATCAACACTTTTGACAAATTCAACATGATAAAAGAATACAGTATGAAACACTTGCATTATCTCCAACTCATTGTAGGCTCACCAAGTTCCAAGCCTAAACATCAGAACGTGTTGGGAAATCTAGGCCATGAAGTGCAGGTATGTTGTCTAAATCTTCTTTGGAAAATAATGGTAGGAACCACAATGCTTTCTTTGTTCCAAAAACCTTCAACGGGGGGAAAATGACATCATCAGAACAAAGATTACAATTGTCTGTCTGGAAGAAAATATGTCTTCTATTCGCCACAATAATCAAAATTAATGGCATTCCTAACCATTATGTTTTCACCAAATTAAACCATTTTTAAAGGATATCCAAACATTTATTTGTTTTGCAAGTCTTGAGTCATAGATGAGCACCTTCATTGCGGCAGTTGAAAATGTATGCCTTTAATTTTAGTTTATTATATACATTTATTGAAGATAGTGGCCTAGTTTCTTTAAAGAATACCAGAACAGCTTTTGCCAAGATGTATGCCCCATATAAGCCTTAACACCAAAGGAAATACCCTTCCACAAATTTACGCACATAAACTAAATATAGAAAAGAGGAATAAGACAGTTTGGCCAGAAGATATCACCTGCTCAAAATTCTTCTTCCTGCCTATGTCGTATTTCCATCTGACTGCTCTTTTCTTCTCATAAACCTAAAATGTTTCCAGAATGAAATACAAAACTATCAAATGAGGACTCAATTGCTGACAACATGCAGAGCCACGTTAATGCCATCATATGTGTAATTAATGCAGTCATTAACATATCAGTAGCGTGAGGTTATTGTTACATTTGAAACTCAAAATTCAAGGGAATGTCAGTGTCATAAACCACGCAACTCACTGAAATGCCATCAACCATACAACTGATGATGTCATGGCATGAGATAAAAACAATTTTCATCTAAAAATGAGGTTGTGACTCAACCATTGCCTTAAAAAAGAGTCGCATTCCATGGCCTTCTCCACGAGAGGAAGATAACATCTCATGGTCAAATCAGCAAGAGCAAGTTTACATAACCTAACTAAAATATAGGCACACAGAAAGCAGTTAATGTATCCATTACCTCTATCGATGTGGTGTTGCTTGATACGAGGGATGCATGCATAACTATGAAACAAAGAAGACTCAGACAAAACGCCAAATTGAGAACTGCACTGAGTTAAACAATCTGTAAGAAACATGGAAACAACCATGCAGAACAAAGACACTATATGAAAATAATCAATTTGCATGGGCAACTTACCAAAAGCCAAAAAAATGATTGCTAGATTGCCAGGAGAAGAGGAATGATTCATGGCTTTGCCAAAGAACTTTATGAAACTTGGAAGCAACACTAGAGTGTCCATTGTTGTCTCCAGAAAGGTATAGAACTTGCGGTGGGGAAACAAGTAAGAAGAAAAAGAAAAGAGTTAGAAGCCAGTCAACCCCAAACCACTAATACTATTCAGAAGTATATAGGTGCACTTTAAACGCACACATAAATATTAGTGAAAAGCATCTAAAAGTTGAACTGTTAATCTGACATTCAGAACCAACAAGTTTGATTGTTTGAGCCATTTGACTGGTGCCCTACATTTTAGGGCATCATGTACGCAAATAATACTTGTCAGCAAAATGAGGAGTCTATCGGTGTTGGCACTACTGTATTGCCATACTAATTCACAGAGTAAGAAATACTCCTATATCTGGTCACAAACTGTCTAAGTCTATCCCCAGAATAAGAAATAGTCTTGAACAGTTCTGTCGATTTGTGAAAGGGAAAAACACTTTAGAGAACACTAGACATATTTCTAATTTTGTAACATAAAACATGACAAGAAGACCTACCAAGAAAAGAAGAAAAAACTTGTAGTTGCATGCTCCAACACAATTTACCACCCAAACACAGTGGTGGTCCATCTTGAGAACACATCTTTGACCTGCAGAAACATAAACGAATAATTACAGAAATGCGGCATTTCATAGCATCAATTTCAGTGGTTATGACATTCCAAGTATGACAATTAACTAATGCTTCTGGTAGTATTGCAAAGATATGAAACCTAGACAACCATAAAGAGGTACCATTTGATTCCTTTAGACAGTATGGCATTGCTGAGAATATATTCTCATGTTAAGATAATTGCAGAGCTAATAAAGGATCTCAAGGAGTAAAAACACTCATTGACGTTCACTTAACTTTAAAAAGTTACTGTACAACTTGCAGCCGATGCATAACATAATTAACGGTTATCTTCAAATCAATTTCAATAAAAAATTATACAATCAAAACATTGCAAATAGCTCGTTCAGAAATGTCATATCTTAAATATGGAAAAACAACATCACAACAGAGAAGCAGAAAGAGGGCTTACAAACAGAGCAATGATGGCAACGTGGCGGCTTCCCATTTCGGCACCTATCACAGTAGGCTACCGGTGGTCCTGTATCCAATCCATCTGAAAACGGCCGCGTAGAATCCAATGTCTCCGGTCCAGCGTAATCAGAAGATATTGAAGAACTACCAGCCTCCAATCTCTCTTCCGACAATACTGCCCTCCAATTATCCGGCACAGAACCAGGGTCCCAAAACACAACCATTATATAGCTCCAAACCAACATTACAAGCTACAATAACATAGTTCAACATCAACTATACTTACCCACAAGATATACTTTCAGAATCATAAACCATTTAATAAATAAAGAAAAATATATTACCAGAACATGAAACACTATAATTATCGAGAATGCCAAGAACGAGTGGACTCCACCGCGAAGCAACTGTGGCCCCCATGTAAGTAGAACGACGGCGTAATAAGATACGGCGACAATTGCGGCAACTAACAGGATCATGAAGTAGCCAATTACTTTAAGGCCAGAACAGAACTTGAACAGGTTTATATCCATACCTATCCCAAATTGGGGGATAATTGGGAGGTATCTTCTGGATCGAGGTCGGAATAAACGCTTCCAAATATCCGAAGCCAGGTTTAGCTCACTCTGGGCGTTCTCGCGCTTATTGAAAACGGTGAGCCTGATCCGAAGTACTTTGGTGAGAAACTAATAAATCATTGATGAAATTAGGGCTTGTCGATTCAAAAGAAAAAGGTATTAGTTGTACTGGTTCCTTGATAACCTTTTAAGTCAGCGAGAAGTCGCTGTTAGGATTATTCTCCATTTATTTCTTAAATAACTTTTAATAAATATATAATCAATTAGTTCAATTACGAGAGTGGGAAAATTTATTTATCATGCTGCTATTCTTTTTTATAACTTGTAATATTATTACACATTAACATCAAAAAAATGAAAAATTCAACTTAATTTCAATTGCTGAAGCGATATCAACAATAAATTGATAAAGTCATAAATCATTCAACTTAATTCGAATTATTATCTCAATGTACTTTGAGTTTGAAATTTTGTTTGTTGATTGAAAAGTTAGATTGATTAAAGAAACGTGCTGTACAAGTTGATTATTAGTAACGTTTGCATTTAATGAATTGTTCGAGTAAAACGTGTTATTCCATTAAGATGAGTGTAAATACAATATTTTACTCAGTGTATTAATCTAAAATTTTATAAATTCCAAAATGTACAAGTCTGGATGATGACTCAACGTATATTCTGATGGGTTGATCACGTGTTGTTTTTGTCTATAAATAACTGTGAAATAAATATAATCCCATTAAAAAGTTGAACAATTTCTCAGATTAGGCATCAATCTGGTACCATGTGAGTAGTGAGTACTCACTAAACTGTTGCATAATAAACCCAAAGTTCAAGTTCAACCGCTTGAAAGCCCAAGCCCAATGAGCAAGCAAGTGGCTCAAGCTGTGACAACATATAAGCTTGGTTAATGTCCAGGGGAGTAAACTACATGATCCCACCCGAGGTTCGACGAAATCTCAAGTTGATATCCTTAGTTACATTTATTTAGGAGATTCACCCTTAAATTAACTATGTCCCCTTTATTTTAATAGGAAAAGGGTAAAACAGACTTTTTATTTCTCTTCCCTCTCCATTCATTATTCTCTCCTCTTCCTTCACCTCCCCATTTCTTCTTCTCTTCTTCCCCTCGCCATCCCCACCAAAATCTTGTCACTCCCTGGCTCGTTTCCAGCACCAAATTTTTTTTCTCTTCCCTCCCCATTTCTTCGTCTTCTCTTTTCCTTCGCCATCCCATTTCTTCTTCTCATCTTCCCCTCGCCATCCCCACCAAAACCCTACCACTCCTTGGTCGGATTTCGACCGATTTCAGACACCAAAACCTCAACTGATTATTGGCTTCATCCCTCACCCTCATCAAAACCCCATCACCCCTTGCTGCACCAACTCGTCGGATGTCACAGCTCACAACCCATCCAAGGGTTGGTCAGAATCTGTTATCAACGACCCCTCCATCACCACCATTTTTCTCCCTATTGTCCCCCCACCAAAACCCCCTTTCATTCCACTCGTATTTACTCCTGTCGTTCACCAATCATCACATTGTTTGTGATATTGGATTGACGGTTGATTTTTGGTGATTTGCGAGAGTTTTTGAGTTTGCTTGTGTGTTGCTAGTGAAGTGTTGATTTGATTGGTTTTTTCTGGTGATTTCCTGATGAAGGTTTGATTGGGTTTTTGCTAGTGAAATGGTCATTTCCATAGCCCTCACCCCCCTCACCAGGTGTTCTATGAAACGCCCCACCCACCTTAGATGAGCGGTAGGGGTGAGGATGAAATGGTTTTGTAGAGTAGATAGAAAGGGTTTAAATAGTGGTGACAATGAAGATTTTCGGCTGACAAAACGATTAAGAAAGCGATTTCAAAGTGGTCGTTTGTGAGGAAAAGCAATTGGCTTTTTCGTCAAACGATGAGTGATCAGGCGTCGATGATGATGGTTGAGTAGGGTGTTATAAAAAGTAAAGGGTAATATGGTAATATGACAAGTCAAAAATCCAAATTCAATAACGTCATTCGTTTAAGGGTGGATATCTAGAATAAATACATCCAAAGGTACCAACTTAGGATTTTGCGAATCCTCGGGTGTGATCATGTAGTTTACCCATGGCTATGGCGTGTAAACTAAAAATAGTGAGTTTTGTCTTAAAAGGACAGACCATATCTAGAATTGTTTTGTTTGGTTTGAGGTTTTTAAATAGTTTATTGCTCAGCTAAAACTTGGTCTTAAATTCCAGAAACCTCGTCGACATCTAAAAGATCTCCTTTTTCACCTATTCACACACTCACACACTCACAGGTATATTTCTCCCTCAAACTTATCTTTCTCTCTCTCTCTTTAATTAATTATTTGTTTCTAGGGTTTATTGATTTGGGGAAGTTTTCGTTTGATTAGGGTTAGGGTTTCTGTTACAAGATGCAGCAGCCACCGCAGATGATGCCTGTCATGCCTTCTTTTCCACCCACAAACATTACCACCGAGCAGATTCAAAAGGTATAATTTGTTCTTTCTCTGCACTAACTTCTCACATGTATTTATATACAGAAACTATGAGGAATATGTGCGTTGCCGTTTTTGTATGCTATAATATCCCTTTACAGTTCCTCGATGATCTATTTAAAATGATGGTCTTGTTACTGATGGTCTACAATAGAGGAGATTTAAGTGTTTAGAATTTTTTGCTGTGCTTACTCCATCAAGTGGTTTAATTGGTTGACAGGATGCTAAATAAAGTTATAGAATTTGACAGGAAAATAGCGGTTTTGGTAATTTGATTATGGCTGGTATTTTTTTTCTCCTGCTTAGAGAAATGCCTTAATGCTTACAACATATTATGATAGACTTGCCTTGACTATGATGGTGTCTGTATGGAGGATCAAAGTTGGATTTCTAGATTCCTGATGTCAATACAGATTGGCTAGACGAAAACATGCTGCAAAATGTTTTCCTAATAGGGAATATAATCAATGTTATGGTAGAGTGTGTAAAATTATAAAATCCATCATCATTGATTTTTTTTCGTTGTCGAGTAGAACAAAATACTTGTCCTTTTTGTCGTGGTTATGCATGCCTTACAAGTTACAATATGGAAATGCAACAAATGATACATGATACTATCCTGGATGTGATTATGGTTCGAAAATTATTAATTATGATTATATGCAGATCAGCCTTAGCTTGATGTAGAATCTCTTCTCATTGGTGGGTTGAGTTTTTGTGTTACAGTGATGCCATATTTGTATATATGGTATTTTCCAATTATTCCACTCATGTTCCATGGCTCAGTTTCATTAGTTCTTTTCTATATCCTTGTTTGTTTGTTTATGTCCATCTCTATCATTTCCAACTGAATACTTTTTAAGTGGACCAACTTCAGTAGCTGAGATGTCCAGGCAGTATCCAATCAGAAGCAGTGGGTTGGTTGGAGGCTGTTACAGCAAGTGTTTATGAGTACTTACTGTCATATAAGGTATTGGATGCGGGCATGTGAGCCTTATGTGATTTGCAAGAGGTGAATCTAGCTGCAACGGACATATGGGGTGTTATAGACTATGCGAGAACATGTGTACTTGAATAGCTGTGGTCATGAAATCACATCAACATACATTAAATGTTGGCACATATTTAGGTTTTGGACTGTGTTTGAAAGGTTTTATGGGTAATAAATATTTATTTTTATTGACTAAAGAAAAACCAGTTTGCATTTTAAGAAATGCCTTCTACACAATTGAGATTAAATGTTAGCAGATTTTAGAAGGTTTTGGAGTGTGTTTCGAAGGTTTTATGGGTAATACGTATGCATTTTTATTGACGAAAGAAATTAAAAACTGTTTTAATGGGTTTTGTTTGCAATTCTGTCCATCTGTCCAAGGCAAAACAGAAGAATATACATGGTTGCACTCAGTTCCTTTGTTGCTGCAAATTTGCAGCTAAGCTCAGGGTTTTTTGTTTTTTTTATTTTCCTTCTAAAATCATTTCATGGTGTGATTGTCTTTCTTTCAAAGGTCAAAGTCTTCTTTGGAAACATATAGTGGAGGAAAACCTGAAATGGCCTTTTTAAGCTTTCTAAGGAATGTTTTAATCATGAAAGTGGGATACATTGCTATCCACTTTTCGTGGAAGTGTGCACCCAGTTTTCTTTTACTTTTAATTTTTTCTAGATCTTCTGGATGGCTTTTGCAAAGAGGCATTCAAGGCCAATGATATATTATATTGTAGATCTTTTTGTTGCATTTTTACTTTGTCGGACTTTTTTTTGTATATCCTATTTAGTTGTTATGGTCTGAATTTGATGATTTATTATATGTTGATATGGGTAATTAGATGTTTGATTCATCTCTATTAATGTTTAATGCAGTACCTTGATGAGAACAAAAAGTTGATTTTGGCAATTTTGGACAATCAAAATCTTGGAAAACTGACCGAGTGTGCACAGTGAGTGACTTATCAACTCTATTTGTCCCTCCTCCCTCCATTCCTCTGTGTGTTCGCATTTTTATAAAGCTGGATTGCTAGGTTCTAAGTAATATGTGAGTTTTATGTTATAAGTTCAAATGCAAATTTATAAATATATAACCCCAAATAGGTACATGTATTTTTTTTTTGGGGGGGATAAGATAGCTGACATTGTTAATTCCTCATTAATGTTGATCTATTTTGATTATTTGTTTATGAAAACTGGACTAAAAATGTATTATTGTTTATACATATGCTAACTCGAGAAACATATATAGTGTTAGTCACCTAATGCTCACTTCTAATTTTCAGTGGATGTTTACATTGTAAATGATGGACATCTGTTGTAATTGATGGATATGATCTATATCAGGTACTTGATTAATATGCTTCTTGAGTTATTGATATGATTAAAATGATAGTAATTAGCATTACCTCTCCCACTTGAAGAAGGCAGGATAATGTATATTGGAATTTGGTTGCTTGAAGTCTTGAATTATCCCTCTTGTGGGTTTTATTTGTGGGAACATGAAAGGCTTTCTTTTAACTTTTGTCTACTGATAACTCACAAATCTCTTGGTGTGTGCCTGGAGTTTGAATCTGGGAACTATTGTCGAAATTTACAACCTTGGTTGTTCGGACAAACTTGGCGTATAGTATTCTTGGTAGGTGGCGCAAGGGATCTTGAACACCTCTATAATACTGTATAAGCCATCCCAATGCGGTTATTTGTTTAGATGCCAACATTAGCAAAGAATTATTTTTCTCTTTATTGACTTCGGCTGTGAGATCTAAGCAACAACAATACGTTGGTGGAAGTGTAAATGAAGTGGATAATGTTCTAGGATTTGGATTAAGCTAATGATGTGAATTTTATAAGACAAAGAAGAAGGCATTGTTGCATTGCATTTGACCTTGAGATAAGGATTTTTGTGCTATAAAATTTTGAACAATGCGATGTTTGGAAAAGAATTATTTTAACACTTTTCTCTCTCTCTTCTGTATGTTTGTACAGCAAGAGCGTGTATGTGTGTGCAATTGTTTGTATTTGTATTTGATATTGATGTTGTCTAATAAGATCTTTTTGATCCAGGTACCAAGCTCAGCTTCAAAAGAATTTGATGTATTTAGCTGCAATTGCTGATGCACAACCTCAAGCACCAGCAATGCCTCCCCAGGTGAACAGTGAACTTGACTAGTCTTTTGCTAATTCACCTTCTTAACCCCTTTTTACTCATCTATGCACTTGAGACTTGCAGATGGCCCCACATCCTGCAATGCAAGCAGGGGGATTTTACATGCAACATCCTCAGGCAGCAGCAATGGCTCAACAACCAGGAATTTTTCCTCCAAAGATGCCATTACAATTCAATAGCCCTCACCAAATTCAGGATCCACAGCAACAGCTACATCAGCAACATCAAACTATGCAAGGACAAATGGGAATGAGACCTGGTGCTGCCAACAATGGCATGCATCCCATGCATGCTGAGAGCGCTCTTGGAGGTGGCAGCAGTGGAGGAGCTCCTTCGGCAGCAGGCCCAAATGATGTCCGTAGTGGAAGCAAGCAAGATGCTTCTGATGCTGGGACAGCAGGTGCTGATGGTCAGGGCAGCTCAGCTGGTGGACATGGTGCTGGTGACGGAGAGGAGGCAAAGTGACATGGTCCCATGAGTGGTTGACTGTGGTTGTTGATAGTAGGCGCCTCTTACAGTAGAACTGGTATCGCTCCAGAGATGTTTGGTAGATGGAGCTTAGAATTGAAATTTTCTTGTACTCTTGAATTTTTAACAGATTAGGTAGGTGAGTTGTGTTGTAAAAGAGAGTCTTGGCATGCCAGTGAATGAATTACAAAGGTGAGACAATGGCGGTTTTAGTTGTGAAAAGAGAAGGCTGAAGCATGTGGCCTCTACCTCCATGTTTGTCATTTTGTAATAACTTGAAATGCATGCATCGTGTTTTAGAATTGAGTTCGGCAGTTGACTTCTTTTGTGGGCAGTTGTAACTTATTTTAATCCAGCGCCCATAAAGGCTGGGAGTCACATTCATAGAAGACATAAAGTAGTTCAGCGATGATGGACCAAGCATGTACTCTCCGTGTTTAATCTTTGAGAGTAGGCCAGCTTCAATTGTTTCGCTACACTTCATGACAAGGGGCACTTGGTGTCTTGCTCTTTAAAATTACAATGATAAAAACAAGCTGACAGTCGCCGCACTTGGAGTGCAAAGAGCAAACTACTTAATTTTGAAGTCATGTGGAATTAGGAGGGAGAAAACAATCATTAAAAATAAGTAACGTAGGTAGAATTTCGAGGAAGCGAAAGAAGCATAACGTAAAAGAGTGAAAGAGATTCACTGCACCAGCATCAATAAAGAAGAGGAAAAAGGAATGAGCGTTGAAGGA
Organism: Toxicodendron radicans; assembly: GCA_009867345.2. Classification (NCBI taxonomy): domain Eukaryota; kingdom Viridiplantae; phylum Streptophyta; class Magnoliopsida; order Sapindales; family Anacardiaceae; genus Toxicodendron; species Toxicodendron radicans. The sequence goes on from WYDK02000059.1 coordinate 7,467,412, forward strand.
ATCTTTCAATATCACTTGAAAATTGAAATACCTAGTTTTGGATAAGCGTGACCAGGTTCAGAAGGTGATCTGCCAACTAAGTTGTGATTTATATTTGGTAAAGTATTTTCCCCAATTGTTATACGATTTGAGAATTGATGGATAACCTTATCAACATTCATGCCTAGTGTTAAGGGGTAAAATCCGGTAAGATCACTGGTGACGTCATACGACCTCTCAGGTCGCTCCACCTATCCACTGATAACCATTACCCAGTTCCATTATATACTGGCGACGTCACGCGAACTCTCAGGTCGCTCTATTTGTTCACTAATGACCTCATCTCTTTCTATTGATCCAATCGACCAAGTTGCAATACATTTGCTACACTTGCCTCGATCCTATCGACCACTTGCAACCCACTTGCAACACTTGCATCAACTAGTTATCCACCGCTTGCAACTCATACCTTATCAACGAATTACATCTGTCCGTTAGGACCCGCAATCACTCCCTATAAATAGAAAGCCTCCATTAACGTTTTGGGGGATCGATCAATCGATCTATCTCAAAAGCTCTGAGCTAATCTCTCTTACAAGGAAACCGACTAAGAAGCTCTGAACAACTTTCTCTCTCTAGAACTGCTCTGTTCGTATGCTTAGATCACCACGATCAAACTTGTAATCTCCACGTTCAATAAAAACAGATAGTGGATGTAGGAGTTCACTAACTAGTCTTTGAACCACTATAAAATCTTGTCTCTTCCATTTTTAATAGTCATTAATTAACGAACTAAAGGATCAGATCGCCCTCACCAATAACTAATCCATAATCAACCTGACTACGCCCTGGTCGTAACAACCAGATCGTAACTAATTCGTTGGCGGTGCAATTTTACCTATCAACACCTAGCATTTTAAAAGCTAGTTGCCAAGAGTTTCCCAACCCAACACCTGTTGGTAAGGTTACTTATTCATACAATGAATTGGGTGTCACAAACAGTAAACGACTTTTTCCCACCCAACGTATTCCTTAATGACATTTTCCCACCCAAAAAATTTCAAAATACCAATATACTATCCAAAGTTTATATTCAGACCAATCGTCGGTTGATTCCGATATCGTTATGACCTCACACCACCACTATCATCTTCCCCAATCATCACTCACCAAAACCTCTCAAACATTGCTCCCGCCAACCCCGCCAACCCCGCTAGTCATCTGCAATGGAGCGATTTGTAGAACGTGTAACTGTACTTTCCAAGTCAGATTTCGACCAATCCCAACCACCAAAATCCAACTTGCCACCACTAAAAGACTTACCAACATCCCATCTTCAAAAGCTCTAACAGCCTAGACCTAGTTTGCTCTCAGTTCGCCGTCCAATCGGAAAGTTTATTACGCGTAGCAAACGGAATATAAACTTTCGGTAGTAAGTTGGTATTTTGAAACTTTTTGGGTGGGAAAGTGTCATTAAGGCAAACCTTGCGTGGGAAAAAGTTATTTACTCTGGCAGGAATTATAAAATCTTATGACTATTGTAAATCATATAGACTCCACCACTTGTCAAGTTGGAGGGTGCAAGTGAGGGCGTTAATGGCTATAAATACCCCCTTCCCTTTCTTTCTTCATACTTTTTCAATTCTAATAACATCTCTCAATTCTCACACTTTGGCACTTGTCTCTTCTATTTTATCTTTTATTCTCCTATCTGAGTTAATTATTATACAACACATTATCAGCACGAGGAACTCAGCTACTGCAACAGTGCACCCCTATTGAAGGTATGTATTTCAATCCTACAAGTGTTCTTTAATTTATGTTTCCGCCTCTATGGTCGAATTTATTTATTATTGATTAATACCACCTCATGGTCGGTGATTCTTTAATTTCTGCTTTCGCCTCTTTGGTCGAAATTATTTATTATTGATTAATACTGCCTTCATGGTTAGTTCTGTTTATCATTGTTGAATACAACTGTTATGGTTTGATCTGCTTTTATTATATTTTCGATAACTAACATTAGTAACTATGTTTTGATCTTATATTTGATAAATGAACTTGAAGTTCCATAAAAAAATATTGTTTTTAGAACTTGAAGTTCTAAATATTGATTACAAGTATGAAGCTTGTAAAATAGAGATAAAAATGAACCTGAAGTTTCATATCATGAAAATTAAGTTTTGTAAACATCCTCACTACTGTAAATTTTTAAGGATGAACTTCAGAACTGAAACATTGATATCCAGAAATGGTGGAGACATATGTATAGTAGACAGTGCAACGACGCACACCATCATTCGGGATATAAAATATTTCTCAGATTTGAAACTTACTGAGGCTATATAATACCATATCAGGGTCCAAAAACATAATTGAGGGCTCCGGAAGATAAACTTTCTTGTTAACAAGCGGAACTAAATTGAGTATCCATGATGCTTTATATTCTAGCAAATCCAGAAGAAATTTGCTTAGTTTCAAAGATATACGACTCAATGGATACCATATCGAAACTTTAAGTGAAAATGATGAAGAGTTTCTATGCATCACTACTAATATTTCATGCCAGAAGCATGCATTGGAGAAACTCCCTGCTTTCTCATCAGAGTTATATTACACATTCTTGAAGAATATTGAAATCTACGTAATTATGAACCAGAAGTTCAAGGATCCTAAAATCTTTAAAGTTTGGCACGACCGTCTTGGTCACCCAGGATCTACTATGATGCATAGGATCATAGAAAATTCACATGGGCACCCGTTAAAGAACCTGAAGATTATGTTGCCTAATGAGAGTGCTTGTATTGCTTGCTCACAAGGCAAATTGATTCTTAAGCCATCAATCACTAAAGTTGGTCTAGAATCCCCATCTTTTTTACCAAGAATTCAAGGGGACATATGTGGACCTATTCATCTACCAAGTGGACATTTTCGCTACTTTATGATATTGACTAACGCATCGGCGCGATGATCACATATTTGTCTATTATCTACTCGTAATGTTGTCTTTGCTAGATTGCTAGCACAAATTATCAGATTACGGGAACACTTTCCAAATTACCCAATTAAAGTTATACGTTTGGACAATGCTGATGAGTTTACCTCAAAGACATTTGATGACTATTGCACATCAATGGGAATTGATATTGAGCACCCAGTATCACATGTACATACCTGTAATGGTATGACAGAGTCATTTATAAAGCGTATCCAATTAATTTCAAGAACTTTGTTGTTACGTACGCAATTATCGACTTATGCTTGGGCTCATGTTGTTTTACATGTTGCGGCGTTAATTCGCCTATGACCCACTGCATATCCTGAATACTCTCCAATACAACTTATATTTGGACATCAGCCTAATATATTCCATTGAAGAACTTTTGGATGTGTTGTGCATGTTCAAATTGCACCCCCTCAACGTACTAAAATGGGACCCCAACGTCGTTTGGGAGTATATGTTGGCTATGACTCATCATCCATCATCAAATATCTTGAGCCTATGACGGGTGATATGTTTACCACACTTTTTGTGGATTGCCATTTTGATGAGACAACATTTTTGTCTTTAGGGAAAAAGGTAAAAACCTCCTGAAGTAAGGCATGAACTTTCTTGGAAGGTGAATTATCTAGATCCTCGCAAATCTCAATCTGAAATTGAAGTGCAGAGAATAACACATTTGCATAATATAGCCAATCAAATGTCTGACGCATTTACAGATGTAGCGAAAATAACGATATCATATATTCCTGCTACAATACACCAACAAGGATGGTATTAGTGTGGGTGATTATAAAAGTTATATCACTAGGGCATTAGCATGGATAATCGGTTAGTGAACTGTTTA
>WYDK02000059.1:7482961-7500937 GCA_009867345.2 Toxicodendron radicans
GGGGAGTGCTGGGCGGGGGGCGGTGCGGCGGGGGGGGGGAAAAGTAGCAATGGTGCCAATTTTGCAGTTAATTCAAAGAACAAGCATAAACATACTTTAAGGCCCCCCCCTGAATATAAATGCTTCTGCATCATCAGAAGAATTGTTGGCACACTGTTCCCTCTGTCATCATAAGAACACTGCATGGACTTGGCAGAAACTCCAAATACGCTTACACTGAACCCCAGAAAAAGGTGCATCTTGTAAGTTAAACATAAGATGACAAACAAGTGTGATGCAATATAACAGTTGACATAAGGCAAGGATTAAAAACCAGAAAATGGCTTCTAATGTATTTCATAATCATATAACATGAAAAAATCCACCCAGAACCACATTAAAAATCAGCTGAATTCAACAATAAGCACACTGAACTTCTCTAATATATGTACATGTAAATATGTATGTTCATATTTTAAGATAAAATGTATGCTATGCAATCTCTACCATGTAACTGAGAATTATTGTACGATATTTTCCTCTCATACAGAACTGAACAATTGAGATTTGTTGCAAATTTAATTTTCATTAAAAAAAAAAAGAAAAGAAAGAACCACTGTATATCAATAGAAGCTTCTACTGTAATACTGTCTTCTGCCAATCAGACTAAAAATAGTTTAATATAAGGTGGAATAAACAAACGTTAAGTTAGTTCAGGGGAGACAGTCTAGTAGAGCACTTCAACACATCAACATTCAACAATGTCAGTCAGAATCCATATCCCAGAAACGCATATCGACGCTAAAGTTTTAGTCAAGTCTTTCAATAAGAGCAAACTACCCACAAGAGATACAGTTGAGCGGAGTATATCATCCTAGTTAGTTGAAAGCACTGACTACAAATGCATAGTACACAAAAGCCATTAAACCACCATTATGATGTACAACAATTTCCACAGTTTTAACCCCACCAATGCAGCTGGCAAAGTTCTTTCTTGTTAGGATGGTTGAGGATACATAAGTAATATTCATGTAAACCAGAAAAAAAATAACAATAGCAAAATTTAATGAGGTCATAATCACAAGCCCCACAAAAATTAACCGGTTCCATTTAGGCTTATTCACTGCTTAAGCTTGATTGTGCAATTGTAGAAAATTACTCTCTATCATCATAACGGATGATTTAAGATAACATTCGCAATTAATACATTCCTGAATTAATGAGGTCATAATCTGAAGCCCAACCAAAATTTAACGGTTCCACTTAGGCTGATTCACTACTTAAGTTGGAATTGTGCAACTATAGAAAATTCTGATCATTATAATGGACGATTTAAGATCAACCTTTGGGAATTAATGAATTTATTATGAATTAAAGAGGGTTTTGTCGTATGAAATTAATTTCTCTAGATTCCCTTCATAAAATTCATGATGAATTTCAATGAAGCAATGCAATTAGATGCTGTTCTAAATTTCAAATTCCAAAGTAACATCTCAGAAAATTCATTTGAACCATATATATTTAAATTATCTCCATGAAATTCAACCACCAACAAACCTGGCGCTAGGAGCTCTACTTAGGACCTCAGGCTCGAGCTCAGTGGGCAAACCAAGAAAGCCATTAAACCTATCGAAAGTCACGTGTGACACGTGTTTAACTTCAGTTGGCCAACTAATATCCATCGAAGAAACATCTTCTCTTTCAACACTGCATGTAACCAACGACTTCCTCAAAGCCGCCACCAAAATATCCAGAATCTGGAACTGGTTACTGTTCTGATGACTCGGTGCAGAATTACCACGTTGCCCTTCACTTCTCCCTCCTACGAATCTCGAACCTGGACTTATAAACGGGGTCGAAATCGGGTTTCTGGAAATACTATAACCACCATTCTCATCCTCCGATTCGAAGTCATCATCATCGTCTTCTTCTTCTTCGTCATCGTCGTCGTCGTTGTTTTTGTTACCGTGGTTAAAGAATGGAGTGGGAGGACCGGAATTGAACTCCGTGAGTCCAACAAGTCCGCAAGATTTAGATCGAAAGAGTCGCGTCATTGAAACACTTAGTTTAAAAAAAATATATTATTTTTTGTGAAATATTGAAGAATTAAATTTAGTGATGGCAATGATAACAAAAAATGTGAGATTGAGAGAGAAGAGAAAGGAAGGATTAATAATAATAAAGAAAAAGAAAAGATGAGGTGGCGGGTGTTAGAAGAAGAGAGAAGAGGATGAGAGAGCTTGCTTGAAAGAGAGAAGATGATTGATTTTGGTTAAAGAGATAGTGGATATGGTTATGAGGAGAGGAGATGAGTGATGAAGACATTTGGTTTGTTGTTGTTTTCTACTTTTCTTTTCTTTTTGTTTTTTCTTTCGGCAAGTGAAAAAAGTGAAGAATTTATTAGCTTTTGACACGGAAGAGAAAGCTGGTTGACAACTGGAGACCTGGAGACAATACATGAGAGTGTGTTTTGTTTTTTGGACGTTTCTTGGTAAAGTAAATATGTTAACTACGTTTCATATATAGAGAGATAGTGGAGTAGAGTGAATAATACATTGGTTAATTTGGGTACATGGGTCACGGGTCTTTATCCGATATTTGTTTTGGATCTTTTTTTGGTAGTACGTATTAAAAGATATTCTTCTTCAAGTAGCCAAAGTTGTTGTCATATTGTTTTCTAATTAAATATGCTTTCTTATTTTGCATTGACTTAGCAATTTAGTACTCATAATTAATATTCCATGAATCTATTTTCATTAATTGAATTGAACTCATCAGTTTTAATATTTAAAGGACTAGAGTAGTGGAGTGCCCAAATGTTAAATCATGTACATGAGCTGCACTACACTTTAAATCTCTATCATAAAACCATATGATTAAATTAATATGGTTGTCCTTATTATTTGAATCTCATGAATATTTCGAAATTAATTTATTTGTCGAATAATTAGATTTTGAAAGATCAGTTCTTTGTGTAATTTAGTCAAGTCAAGTCACTTTAAAAACGAGAATTTTGATGTATTTAGTGTGTGGATTCGTTCGCATACTTTTTCCTTGTTTTGCAGCCCTGAAGTTACACTCACATGAGCACATGGGAATTGTTCCTTTCTTGTTCCCAACACAATTAACCTTCGCTATGAAAGTTGCCCTTGTGAAGGATATCTCTCACTTATTATCGGGACAATCAAGGTCCCATAAGACACCATTCACTATCAAAATACTAATTATTTTTATGAGTAAAGGATTTTTTCCCACTCAAGGTTTGCCTTAACAAAGAGTAATACTATATTTACATCACATCCTTACACCATTCTCTTACATCACACTCACATTCAATTAAAAAAATAATTTTAAAAAAAAATATATTTTAATTGAATGTGAGTGTGATATAAGAGAATGGTGTAGAAAAATGATGTAAAAATAGTATTATTGCTTGAATTAAAGTTTAGGAATGTTGGGGCCGATAGTATACCAAGATAGTGAACATAGTACAGTAGAAAACAAGACCTGACATGTGAACATTTCCATGCAAATTATCATGCAACATTACTTCTCCTCCACTGGGTGTTGATTTGACGATGGTCCTCCATTTTCCACGGTTCACATGTGACATGTCGGTGTCGTGTCGCCTGCTAGCTGCTATTCATTTTAGTCACAGGCATTTCCATAACTTGCATTGCAGAGAGGTGCTAACCTATAAGCTACCAAATAATTAATTTTGTGTGCTTAATTCACCACTTATCAATTTCTTAAGTTGAGTCGAAGCTTGGTTAAACAGAAATAATTTATGTGGGAAGTAGTTACTTATTTGCCATATTTTTTTGGAAATTTTCTTTAAGTCAATTGTACTTGCGGAAAGCTATTAGACTTACGGCCGGTGTTTCCAAATGTCTTCCCAATTGAAGACATATTGTTCTGATTAAGACGTACAGACTCCAAATAAAACATTAAACTAACCATTCACTGCTGTACTGGACAGATGATAAGACAAACTGGGATAAACTATGAACTCTTATGCAACTTCATATATATTATATTTTATTAATAACGTAATCAGCAATACTTCACAAGGAAATAGTCAGAATATTCGATGCTGACTGGTTCTTTGCTACTCCAAGGTTGCCCATTATACTCCAAATTAAAGGAAAGTTAATGACGACAATAAGAAGCAAATTAATATTATATTCATAACAGTCTCTTTCTGTATAATAGCTAGGAATTCTATATATCTTGTGTTTTTTTATGGGACTCAAAGCCAAGTTCCATGCATAAATTAATTATGTTGAGGTAATTAACAACAGGTCCAAACAATAAAGTCAGATATATAATCCCATCAAAATATTGGTAGAAATTATGGTATTTGCGGTGATAAAGATGATGATCATAGCCAGAAATCGAATCATAAAGCAGGCGTACTGATGTACAGTACACAGCAGAGCTAGAACAACCCCCTGTAGATATACAAGTTTTGTGGTGTACGAATTTTAGGTGAAACAAATATGCTGTATTTGTACGTGGTTGAATAATATTATCAATGTCGATGATGATCCTAACATCGGACCAACTCTTTGCCAGTCAGAAAGTTTGGTAGCTTGTCGTTGTCGTCAAAGCATGGCAGTTCATGCATTGCCGTTTCGTGCAAACAAAAAAAAATATAAAGAGAAAGGAGATAAGGCATTATCTTTATCTATAAGGTGTGTGCTATATGAATTTCTTTCAAGCTACTCCAAAAATGCCCCCCATACCACTTTCAGGTTAGGTGAGCCTATTTATGTTTTATGTAATGGCCTAACAAAACCACCAACTAGAATAAACTTCTTATCTGATTCCTTGTTTTAAGTTTGAAGGCATTTAAATATAGGAGTTAAAGTTTGGCTAAGCAACCGGATTTGAGAGAATTTTCAATCCAAATCTAAACTAATATGTGAAAATCAACTCCTAACCGAATTAATTACAATTCTACGTAACTCAAATCAATTCAATCTCATTTCAGATTTATCTAATATGCGGTTTTATTTGATAAATTGTATTTTACTGATTCATCAAATCCAATACATCGAAAAGGTTTAACGACTGATTTCGGATGAAAATTGAAAAGCATCATTACATAGATGTGGTTTTTAACGTTGACGGGCTAGAGTTATGGTTATCAACAATGAGAAAATGGGCCACATAGCTTGAGCCCATCTTTTAGGTGTGTGTGATTGAACCTGTTGTCTGGTTTTCGTCATGTTTTTTTTTAGCTTGAGGTTGGTTGGTTAGGTGCTTGTTGAGGTTGCTAGCTCCCCGCCCAAAAAAAAAAAAAAAAAAAAATCAACGGCCATGACCATGACCAAAAAAAAAAAAAAAAAAACAACGGCCAAAAAAAAAAAAAAAAAAGGGTCCCTCACAACGACGACCTCTTGCTCCCTTCATTGACATTAATTGGTTTTGGCATGGACCATGACATTTGCTCCCTTTTATGGTCCTAACTAAGCCGAATAACATTACTTGTTATGCTCCTACTAATAAATTATTAAATTGAACATTAGAAGTTGCTGTAAGTATTATCAAAATTATATTATAAGAAAAAAAAAATACTCAGGGAAGATGAGCCCGCCCAGTAAGTAGAATTGAATCCTTCTGATTCGTCGTCATTGTGTCAGTATTTCTTATCATTAGGGTTAGGGATTATGGTGACTGTATCCAGGGCACAAATTTGATTTGACTAATTGATTATGGTTTCCACTAAATAGTGCGTTTGTTTTTTCTTTCTTAGATTTTTCTGATATACAGGTTTTTGTAAGTTTATTTGTCACAAACACATAACTAACTTGGTGTTTTTTATGTATGTAAAAAAAAAATTCACAATTTAAAGTGGATATATGTCCATGTCGTTGCATTGTTTAACAGTGTGGCGAAGGGTGCTATGATTATGTCAACTAATTAAATTTGGTAATTAGTCTTGTTTAATGCTGATGTTACAGCATTAGCTTAATAATGAAAATATCTAACTCCGCTTGCTACCAACCGTCAATGATGTTATGCACTGTAAATTCCCAATATCATTCTTTTTGCATTAATTTAATTTCTTTTTTTCGAAAAAAAAGCAAATCATTTTATCATCAATCGTGTAAGAATCAAGTTTGTTGGATGTTCGCCTAATCTTAGTTTCAGTATCATTTTTAATAACAATCTTAGATTAATAAAAGCATATTCTAACTAGGCAAAAAGTGTTGAGTATCATAATGATGATTTACTTTGTCTGATCAAATGAACCCAATTAGAGCTATTTTTTTTTTTAACACCTTAAATTTCTTATCATTTTATTCTACATTTTCAGAAACAAATCCTATTCTATCACCACATCAACCTTCACAGCTCTACTTCTCTTCATTTATAGCAATAAAGTGGCGTTAAGTCTTGGCTCACCCAATTCATTGTAGTTGTAGAGAGTGAATGTCTACAGCTTTATCTGCTGGGCCTTCATTTGATAAATCTGTCTTTATATTTGGCTTTTGTTCGCTTTTGTTTTTGTTTTTAAACCCAAAAAATCATAAATATATACATTTCTTTTGTTGTTTATATCGTTTGACATATATTTGAAACAGTGTCTATATTGAATGCTTACCAAATGATGAATAATTCCAGGCTGGTTTTTTATGTACTGTAATTGGTTCAAAGTATTCTACCTAACCCAATAATAATACAGTCTATGATGCACAGTTTTTATTCTTGGTGTATTTATAAATTATGCATTTAATTTTTTACATTATATATAGTATAAATGCAATGAATAATTTAATCTATCCCTTTGATGAAGTCAAACGTAATTAAAATGTTTTTTAAACCTATCCATCAAATTCACTCTACACCTACTTTTTCATATTTAATGTACACATGGGTGGTCAAAAATTAATCTGATTTCCAGAAATTCAAACAATTAAATATTGATTTAATTCCCCCAAGACTTAAAACATGTTCGTCACCATCTAGCATTCAAACAAATTTTATATGATTTAATAATCTTTTACAGGGTTGCATCATCATCATCTTTTACTTTACTCCTTTATTTTGATTATAAATAACTATTTTGGTAGTTTTGATTTATTAACCTACCAAATTAGATGAGATTCTTCAACAAAAATATGGAGTATAAGCTTAAGAGAAAAAAAAAATTCATTAATTCCTTGTTATGCCTAAAAAAGCTCTGTCCAGGCATAATCCATTATCATCTAATTAATATTATAAAATTAATGAATTATGATACAGGCAGCCAACTAGGATAAACAACACAGAAGTCTCGCCCATTTAGAACCTTCGGACGCGTGCTGGCCAGGTTTCAGATTCTCTTATGGACTCTCTCTATACTACTGAGTCCATGTTTTTACTATACTCACTGTAAGCCCAATGAATGCCACATGTATAGCATGGGCGTTTTAGTAATACAACTGTCAACTAAACTGGTAAAAATCTATTTTCAATGTGTAGACTGAACAACAGAAGATAGATAACCACTGTGTCTTGCTCCTGCAAATTAAAAAATTGGCAAAAGACAAAATGAAAAGTAGTTTGTAAACAAAAAATTAAGCCAAACAAATTAGATCATGAATTGCCATCGGAAAATCATGTACCTTCCATTTCTGATTCAAAAAATCTAACGTCAGTAGATTATTCCATTTTTGTGTGCCTTCAAGGTGCTTATAATTTTCACATCTACCTGCGTTTGTTTTTGTTGTTTGTTGCACTCTCTCGAGTTAACAGAACTTGTCTCTTCTCTTTTTCTATCTCTGTCTGTCTGTCTGTCTCAGTCTCCCTCTGACTCAAAAAATTCTCTTCGTTTATCGTTTTCTCGGCTTAGATCTCTCTCCTATTATAATATACTCTTTCACCGGTGATCATCAGATCCGTGCCGTCCGATGTGTGGAGTTTGACTGAGTCTCGATCGGACATAGTGCCGCTTCAAGATTTATTACGATGGGACAGTGTTATGGTAAGACCATTCCTACATCCGAAAATGATACAACCAACACAACAACCGTGGTTGTATCCGCCAATCAAAATCAAACGCCGTTACGGCCGTCAACTCCCGGTAATGGCTCCCTACCTGTCAAATACACACCTGGCCGTACTTCCAACCCTAGCCCTTGGCCCAGTCCATTTCCTCACGGCTCCTCGGCCAGTCCACTGCCACCTGGCGTCTCTCCGTCTCCGGCAAGAGCATCTACGCCGAGGAGATTCTTTCGGAGGCCTTTCCCCCCACCGTCTCCGGCGAAGCACATAAAGGCTTCTTTAGCTAAGCGTTTTGGCGGCGGGAAGCCCAAGGAGAGTACAATTCCTGAGGATTTCGGGGCGGAGCAGGAGCAGTCTCTTGACAAGAGTTTCGGATACGGCAAGAATTTCGGAGCTAAGTACGAACTAGGGAAGGAAGTAGGGCGAGGACATTTTGGTCATACATGCTCTGCCAGAGGTAAAAAGGGCGAGCTCAGAGATCAACCAGTTGCTGTTAAGATCATTTCCAAAGCCAAGGTACAATGCTACTATGAGTTTGTTGTTTCGTTCAATTTTTGCTTTCTATTATTCAAAAACCTTAATCTATCACCATTGACGTTGTAAGGAACTGTAGTTATTGCTTTAATTCATTCAGTGGACTCTGCTTCGTTTTTGGGGTTTGAATGAGATACTCTAGTTGCTTTATGTTTGGGGTTTTGTTTTATTGTTTTTGCAGGGATATTTCTGTGCATTTATCAGGTTGTGAAAATGGTTTACAAAATGATTTGTAATGATGTCAATCATTGGATATTTCATCGTTAGCTTATATGTGATTGTCATGAGAACTGTTGATTAATGCTAGCGCTACATTAGAACTTGGAATTTATAGAATTATAAATTTTTGCAGATCAATGCAAGATGTAACTTGTAAGTTTTAGAAGTTATGCCTAGTAAATTAAGATATGTAATTACCAATCATATTGGAGAATGCTGGTAATTTGGTTTGTGTTCTTAAATTGACATGGGATTCTGATCGGCTTTTCCCGGGAAGTTGGCTGTTCATTCTAAAATATGCTGCACGTGGCACGGGATTTTGAGGATCTGCCTTTTCTTTTTAATTGAATTGTTTTTCCTTGTTTGACATTTTGTACAAAGAAGAATTTTTTTTTTTATTAGAATAATTTTAAGCTATGATATTCACAAAAGGCATTAGTATGTTTGTCGTTATCTGACAGATTTATGGGGTAACTGACAAGTCTTAATTGTGTGAAGCTTCTCGATGGTTATGCCTTGGGATTTGGGAAGTGAGTCAAGAGTTAAATCACCCTTACCATTGTATCACTTAGGGAAAAACATGTTGATGAGAATTGTTTGTGTGAAACACATTGACGAAACGAGTGAAAACAAGGTTCTCTGTGTCTGATGAGCATACATAGTATTGAGGAAGTCACGAGTTATTGTTCGAGATCGCTTTGTCTAAAATGCAATCTATCTATTACCATGTGCGGCCTCCCTAGCATATATATTTGCAACAGGAATATATTTAGTCCTTTCCGTTTAAGCACTCTACAATGTCCTATAGCCATGCTGCTTAATGTCCAGCAAAAATAGGTGGCAATGTGTTAAACACAGTGAAAAATGTTAAAAGACATGTCTGCAACTCCTTGTTGCATTAATGTAGAACTAAACTTTGTGAGTATATTGTTATTGTTCTAGTTTACAATTACAGTTGAGATCAGTCAACACTACTTACATGTTGCTGATCCTTGATGTATAACATACTCTGCGCAATAAGTGTTTGCAATTACGATAATTCACCTTGCTGGATGACTCCTTATGGCATTTTTGGGATTTTTTCTTTGATGATTTTAACAGTAATGGGGTTGAAAAGAAGTTGAGTGTATCTTTCATGCAAAAAAGGGTAGAGGTGCAGTGTGTTGCTCCATTTATTTTGGTTTTTGATTGAAAATTTTGCCAAATCTGATGGGATATGACTAATGAGGTGGCTGAGATGGTGTCGGATCTGTACATTTGTACTAAATTGCACACCTATCAATGATGCTTTAGGCAAGTTGTAGATTTTAAAGTTCCTAGGAATGGAAGGGTATGGGAATTTTTTTGTTTACCACATTGCTACAAAACAAATATTTCATGTCACATATTATCTTAGGTACTACGCAAGTGAATATAGCTACCACGTGGCTTAGCCTAGTTGTAATTTATGCCAACTTAAACTGGATGCTTTTTGTTGATTCTTTGTGATTAAAGAAAAAAAATTATGCTGCTTTTATTTCAATTAATCCTTAATTGTCAACTTCTGACGTATATATCCTCGTTTAAGTAAATGATGATTGTTTTGCAAAAGCACTGGAAAAAGCTATTTTTTAACCATATTAGGTATGTTGATCATTAAATACTCCTAATCCTGATCTCATTTGTTGTCGTTTTGTGAATGAAAAGATATTATGGTCTTTACGTTGGTTACACTGCCTTTTCAAATAGAGACAATTTCAAAAATATCATTTAAATGCAATGTGGAAACTCTTTTTTTGGAATATATACCGAGCCTTAAGAAAAGGGAGCGAGCCCAGATAAACAACACGTGAACGGATGCAAAAATTGCTATTTGTAGGAATTAAACGGGACACTATCTTGTACTCAATCATTGAATGCTTTACTTCTTAAGCAATTGGAGAATCTCACATTTTCCTCTCATAATTTAGCTGTTATTTATTATTGTCTTATATTTGCTCATACCTGATATTTATTATTTGATTCTGCACTTGTTACATAACCAAAATCTGTAAAAGCTTTTATTTTATTTTTTTTAAATTCATGATTAATTGATATGTTGCTTGTGCAATATCTATTTTGACAAGATTTATTTGGCAGATGACAACAGCAATATCAATCGAAGATGTTCGTAGGGAGGTGAAAATATTGAAAGCACTATCAGGACACAATAATCTGGTCAAATTTTATGATGCATGTGAGGATGCGAATAATGTGTACATAGTCATGGAGTATGTCTTTTCTTGTCTTCTATTAAAGTAAGCTAAGGAGATATGTTTTAGCACTGTTAAAAGATGCTTGCTGGTTCCTTTTGTCTTTGAAATTTTTATCTGCAATGTGTGAAGTAACAATCTTCATATTTGCCACTTTTGCTGGAATATGTTATCTCTTGTCTTTAGTTAAGCCTCACTATAGATCATTAGATAGGATTTTATTAAAATAACGTTGTTCCTGCATTATGGAGCTTGATGTCTAAGGATTAATCATCTTATTCCCAGCTAGGGTGGGGTTTGGTTGGGTGTGTGGTAAAAGGGATGTTACAAATTTCTGAATGTTGGGGTCTGACTGATTTTGTTGTTCACATGGCAGATTGTGTGAAGGTGGGGAACTACTGGACCGAATTTTAGCGAGGTAAATATTCACTATGACATCTAAGCACAGAACAATACAGAACATTCAGAATCATAGTATTTTGATTGGCTCCATACAGAACTTGTATCATAACTTTGACATCTAAGCACAGAACCATTGTCTTACATGGAGCCACATGTAAGCTGGCATATGAATGGACTCAAATATTTTTATTGTTAGGGTGTGATTTAAACTTTAGATTTTTCAACTTGTCCTTAATTATATTACTTGTAATAATAGTTGTTACTTATTGATTCTATTATAGTATTGATGAACTGCTTACAAAATTATATGCGAGATAGAATGAACGAGTTGAACTGCTATGGACAACAAAATGGACACTTGAATAATGGAAATGGTACATGTAAATACTCAGAGAAGATTCTTGTCCATTGCAGGGGAGGAAGGTACACAGAGGATGATGCAAAAGCTATAGTTGTGCAAATTCTAAGTGTGGTTTCATTTTGTCATCTTCAAGGCGTTGTGCACCGTGACTTGAAGCCAGAGGTTTGTGTGATTCATTATTATTTACTTTAGCTGTGTACTTGCGTCTTTCGTTGCTCTCTATCCAACACCAGTGGAAGGGTTGGATCAAGTTTTTATAATATTTCTCCTTTGCTAGCTTAGCAATTCTTTAATTGATACTTTTCATTATAACAGAATTTCCTCTTCACTTCTGGACATGATGATGCTGACATGAAGCTTATTGATTTTGGTCTCTCTGACTTTATCAGACCTGGTAAGACGAACTTCAGCCATATTAATTCTCTACATTGTATAGAATCTCCATGCCCCTGCAAAGTTTATTTAACTGGCAAATTGAGGTTGCCAGTAAGGTTGTTTAGTTTTCCTATCCTGAGGAACAGTGTCCAGATAATATATTGTGTAAGGAATATAATGTCTGCAATTCTCCTTTTTTGGCCCTTAATAGTAGGATAATTTTATTTTATACTTGGGTCCACAACTAGTTCTCATGCTTGGGTGATATAAGTGGCATGTACACTCATGGAACTTATCGACATATCTGACTGTGTTGCTTGATTTGGGCTCTGCAATTTTGGAGCGAAAAAGGATAGGTTATCAACAGTGCCAGTTTCGCTTATGAACTCCAGAACTTGATTCCCTTCTGAGATAAAAGGAGAACACAGAAAACCTACTAATTTTTCAGATTTTACCCTTATCATAGTAAATTACATATATTATGAGCGATGGCCTAATTATCTTTATAATAGAAGCTAATTCTCTTATGGTGCATTACATGTAATATCTACTCATGCTCTTTTAAGTGGCTTCTCATGTGTAAGCATTTCCCCTGCTTTATAACGTTTAAAACGGAAGTAATTCTAAAGGTTTCTATTAAATTTAGTGTTTGTGATAGCATTTCCCTTATTAGCTTAACATCAATGCGATCAAATGCTATTAATAGTATTTTTTTTTCCCATTCCTACATATTGTGTTTTTCCCTCTTTTAACGTTTAATTTTTGTGCAAAGACACTCCCATCCTAGTGAGATATGTTGGCACAGTGGCAGGTTACTAATAATGTGAATATAACATTAGAAGCTTGAAATATTTGCTAACTTGGGCTGGCTTTTTAGCATTGGCAACATAAATTGAGATGCTTACACTGATTGAGCATTGAAAATTGATGACAAATTTAGAATTTATCTCTTTCTCATGAAAAATTGTCACTAGATCACAAGACTAGATTTCCAGTGTTCTTTCAAACCTTTACTTATTACCAATTTACCAGTTGCTTGATGCCTTAGAATTCTTCAACTTTCTTCCTTCTGTGTACATATGTGCAGATGAAAGACTTAATGATATTGTTGGAAGTGCATACTATGTTGCACCTGAAGTCTTGCATAGATCTTATAGTCTGGAAGCGGATATATGGAGCATTGGTGTCATCACCTATATCTTGTTATGTGGAAGCCGACCTTTCTGGGCAAGGACAGAGTCCGGCATTTTCCGTGCAGTGCTAAGATCCGATCCCAACTTTGATGATTTACCCTGGCCTTCTGTCTCACCTGAGGCTAAGGACTTTGTAAAGAGACTCCTGAACAAGGACTACAGGAAACGAATGACTGCTGTTCAAGCTTTAAGTAAGTTGGTAATTCCTAAATTGCTTTCTGAAAATTTTCAGGATGTTAATTTACTGGTGGGTGTGTATAAATGCCACAAGCCCGTGCCTTTTTTTTGTTTTGGCTTGACTGTGTCTTTTATGATAAAAAAAAATCTATAATACATACTCTTAGGACAATGAAATGAACCCTGTCTTGCCCTCACTGCCCCACCCTCTCACAGTAACAGGGATTTCAGAAGTGTTGGTTGCTTCAAATGTATCTATGTAAAGCATTAAACTGAGCTTTTCATATGATTGTGGGGGCATCCAAAACAGCTTTTGCATATCTTTTCAATTTTGTGACATTCATTTCACAAAGTATAATATCATTGAGCAAGCAAAAGTTGGTTTTACCTAGAAATGAGGTTGCTTTTTTATTTTAGGTCAGTCTATTTAAATAATTTCGAACTAATAAAACACTTTTCCAACTTTAGCTCACCCCTGGTTGCGCAATGATGATCGGCCGGTCCCTTTGGATATATTGATCTACAAGTTGGTTAAGTCATACCTCCATGCTACACCTTTGAAACGTACGGCACTGAAGGTATTATTCTTGTTGTAATAACATTTAAGTGAACTCTTTTCTTTTTGTTGTTCTTTATGTGCTTGTAATCATATTGTGGTTTGGCATGGTAATTACTTGAATAATGTTAGTTTAAGCTATATTTACGCTATCTAACATCCTTTATAACTATTAACTATTTGCTGAAATTTATTCTCATGCTTATAAATTTAATATTGAGAATTCTGGGAGCATTTCATATTCCTATTGAGATGAGCAGGGTTCTTAGCTTCTTTTTTTTAGAAGAAATAAAATCAATATTGAGAGGCCCGCCTTAAATGAATAAAACGATCATCTTTGAGTATACAGTCTGTTTTAGAGATTCATTTTCTTAAAAGCTTATAAATGGAATTATAGAGAGAGTATTACGTTTTCTGTTATGGTCCCAACTCATGTTCGTGGTATTTTCTGTAACTGCAGGCTCTCTCAAAAGCTTTGACTGAAGATGAGTTGGTGTATCTTGGAGCACAATTCAGGCTGCTGGAACCAAATAAAGATGGAAGCGTATCTCTTGATAATTTTAGATTGGTTATCTACTGCTCTTATCTGTTTTAATTGATACTCTAATCTAGATTCATCTCATGGGTCTTTATTCTTCATATAGATATAATTATGGTTATAAGAAACTAATGGTGCAGGCTTTAGGAAGAAATGCAACCGACGCTATGAGGGAGTCAAGAGTTCTTGATGTTCTTAATGCGGTATGACATTTTATATTATTTACTAGAGTTATGTTTTCATTGCTTTAATGATTTTTCACGATTAAATTTTTGTCCATAGCATATAAAAAGTTTTAACTTGTGAATCAATTTTCTGATTTCGAAGAGATTTTGCTTTGTACTGTAGTATATAGCTTTGACACATATCTGGATCTTGCTATTATGTTTTGCATTTAACTCAATATTGCTAAAATATTTGTTTGTCTATGTATCTCACTGTGCTGCATCACTCAATCTTCAGATGGAATCACTTGCCTATAGGAAGATGTATTTTGAAGAGTTTTGTGCAGCTGCAATCAGCACACATCAACTGGAGGCTCTTGAAGGGTGGGAACAGATAGCCTCTACTGCTTTTGAGCATTTTGAGCTGGAGGGTAACCGAGTCATTTCAATTGAAGAATTGGCCCGGGTATGCTGAATTCTTTTTAAAATTATTTACGTCTCTCTCTTGATACTGATGTGCTCTTGTCTGCATTTGTGATTAATCTCTGTTTTAACTCATTACTGCAGGAATTGAATGTTGGCCCTTCAGCTTATGCATATCTCAAGGATTGGATTAGAAACTCAGATGGAAAACTTAGTTTACTTGGATATACAAAATTTTTGCATGGTGTGACGCTCCGAAGTTCAAACACAAGACACCATTAGTTTTTAGCCTTTGACATATAGGTTTTTTTTTTTTAAATTAAAAAAAATTATGCATTTGGTGAACTTGGAGGGTTTGCTTCTTTTTCTTTATTTATTTTATTTTTAATCCTTCTGGGTTGGGGTACAGAAAGATGTGCATAAATGAATGTTAGTCAAAGTCAGTTATGAGATTGTTGAGGCAAATTTACAGTGAATGTTTTCTTCTTTGCTCATACCCTATTTTTGCAAACCATATTATGGAATATGGGTTTGAGCTGAAATTGTGATTATTATTGATTAATTTATGGAGGCCAAAAGGTTAATGGACAGCAAAAGATTATAACAGTTGTTTTCATTTTTGTTTACTGTTGTTTATTCTGGAATTTTGTATTCATGGCGTATCATATTATTTGAATATGTGAGATGATTAAGGATTTGGTGGGTGGAAGTGGAACACACCCCTTCTTTGACCTACTCCCTTACGGGACACCCATTATATTTATTTACCTTCTAATCACTTATGGTTATTAATCATTTTTCGTTTAATTAAAAAACAAAATGTAATATTAGGTTTACAATTTAATTTCATAAACTTTTTTTCATATGTAACGTGATAATTTGTAATTAATCAAGTGAGATATATTTAATCAATTTATGAACTGATGAATATAAGGTTTGTGAAATTAAATAGTTGACTTATCTTTTCTTTTAAAAAAATAATTGCAAATTGGTACGATTACCGTGGTTGATCGCAAGTTAAAAAAAAAAACTCAAATTTATTTTGATGAAATTGTAGCTCTCTAAATTAATGGATTTGGACAACATTTCAGGGTTGGTGGTTATCGTGTTTTAGAAAATCATAGTTTATTAATGATAAGAGGGCGTGGTTTTTTCTTCGAACCAGTTCTTCAGTTTTAATAATCAGGCAAGTTAATCATGGTCTGTGTTGAATAAATGTAGACTACCAGATGTATGAAACACATTCTGCAATAATTTCAATAGTTGATCAAGGCATGAAATATTCAAAGTCAATTAGTATGCATGTATATAGTAATTACAAAACAGTTTCCAATATGTCGATGGTCGGCCATTATATATATATATATATATTTTTTTTGATGGTCTGAATTACCTTCCTGTAAGTTATTTAAATCTTAATACTTATCCAATACAATAGCATGATTGATATTTGTCCCGCTATAAAACCAAATAATATGTTATGAATTAAGTTTGTGGCCCTCCAATTATCAAATTCACAGCTAAATTAGTGTTACATTACACAAGAAGTACATGTCCAGGCATTGTGTGAATAAGCCATGAATCCCTCATCTCGTACGGCAATATATTTTGTGAGAGCCAGAAAATTCACATTGTTATGTATCTCAATTAGGCCCCAAGACACCACGATGAATGCTTCCACAAGCAGTGGTGAGTGAATTGATGACATGTTATAATTTGGTGTTTTGATATTCTGACTCTGTAATGTTTGCTTTTTCAGATTTCAGAAATTATCCTAAACGATATATATTCATATCTATATATATCTACTATTTTAAAATGTTTTGCTGTAATCATGTTTTATACGACTCTCACACAAGGAGCCGATTTAGACCATTTAATTTCCGTGGAAAAGTACGTGATAGAGAAAGTATTCGTCAACTAAAACACTCGATCATCATCATCTTTTTAAAGTGGATAGAATTTGAAGGTTTCAGGATGTTGCCCGCCTTGTACGCTTCCCACCAATTCTCCAATTCATTACCATGTTGAATTCTCTACACTATTAAATATGTAAACCACAGAAATCATTAAAATATTTAAAGTTTATAATAAGCAGTTAGCTCTTGTGTAATGTTGACCCCATGCCACTAGCTCATCTCTCAAAAAACATGTAGAAGCTAGGCTATACTATACCATACCGTAAAAGACAATGAAAAATATATTATTAAAGTATATAATAGTCCAAGGCTAATTAACATGCAAATTGCTTCAATTATTGATGAAAGTCTTGTTGTCTGATAATTTAAAAAAATTCATATTCGATCATGTCAACTAGTTGACCTTGTAATTGCAACGTTGACTTGCTCTGGTTAACCCCACCATCCAAGTATTCAAACTACTAAAGAAGGAAAGCTAAATTGATTAAGTTTGAACAGAATTTCGGTCTTAATAGAACGGTTTAAACTTTAATCACACCTGAATATAAAATGGGGAACTTTCGTTTATTGGAAGAGTTGTTTGACACTGAAATAAACAAAATAAAAACTATAACAAAACTCATATAAACAAGTTTTCCATCCAAGTGTTAGCTATAGCCTCTGCCGTACTCCCGTTTTGGATTTTATTCATAGTTGCTCACCAATCACTCAGTGTCGTCAGGATCATACAACATAATTTAGATGTTTAATTAATATGATTTTATTGTAAAAGAAAACCTACCGGCTGTTTGACTTGATCGTCCAAGTAGATATAAAACATGAACCGAAGTCAAAAAAATAGGTTTTAATTGATACAGACGTCAAAATTATTTATCAATTAATTTGAACTTTTACCGGCAAAGCAAGTTTTATG
>WYDK02000059.1:7501037-7531714 GCA_009867345.2 Toxicodendron radicans
CATTTTAAAGGAT
This sequence comes from Toxicodendron radicans, assembly GCA_009867345.2. Taxonomy (NCBI): domain Eukaryota; kingdom Viridiplantae; phylum Streptophyta; class Magnoliopsida; order Sapindales; family Anacardiaceae; genus Toxicodendron; species Toxicodendron radicans. The sequence goes on from WYDK02000059.1 coordinate 7,501,051, forward strand.
GAAAACACAGCTAATTACAAGTATGCTACTTTGTGGATTAGACCCAATTGATGCCAAACTGTAACAATTCTACAAATTTTATCGCATGTTTAAAGGTTTGAATGGGTTGACCCCAAGAGGAAACGGACAAAATGAAGGACTTTTGAACCAGTTGCATGATATATTTTTATTTCAACGAGTCAACCCCCTGGAGTCGTTGCCCAACAATTCTTCTATCGGCTGTGCTGACTGCTGAGTGCAGGCTTGCCGCTTGATTGATTATATAAATTTTCCATTTTATTAGGAACTTAAAGAAGTTCAATAATTAGTTATTACTATTACAAACAACTGACAATTGACTTTAAGCTACTACTCTAAGAATATCACGTTATTTCAATACACAAACTTGCCAAATACGAGTCCTTATTATGCAATCTGTAAATCTTTAGTTTACAGGAGTACAACATTATGCTAATACATACGAAAATAAACAAGTCTACTATTGTTGTTAAGGCATGCGTCACTCACGCTTGTATTAATAAAAGCAAAAAAAAAAAACAAAAAACATATTAAAAAAAAAAATGAAAAGGCTGCCAATTTCCTAACATTACAAATAAAAAAATATATATATATAGATAGATAGAGAATATGCATACATCTGAATTCCGCTGTAAAATGTTGAAAACCGCTAGTCATTTTGGCTTGTTTATCTATCATATTGATGCATACATTGAATTGTTACTATTTACAAGAGATTCAAACCAATCTTATTGAGTAAATCACTACATAAATTTGAAATTAATAGAATTAAATATGAGCAATTTGCAATCTCTAAATTCAAATAAATACCAAATCAAATAGTTCCAGGATATTTATTGGCTTCTGAGTCAATATCACGATATTAAGACTTCCAATTGTTTATCATAATAAATATACAAAAATGTCCCCATCCCTCATAATCAAATAATTAAGCAAATAAAAAGCTATATTGATTTGGTACAGGTGATGAGAATGAAGAATCAAGAACATTGAAACCCCACCAGTAGCCACAAGGCCCACAATGGTGTGGCTTAACATAAATAGAGCCAAAGTTGCCAGTGAAACTTGTTATTCCTGAACTATAACACTTAATAAATACATTCTGAAAATGTTGAAACTGATTTTGTTTTGATCTTGCGTTAAGGCCTACAATTACAAAACCTTGATATCAACGGAAAATTACCAAACGTGGAGAGCACCCACCACCCACTCACTCTCTTGACTATGTAACCTCATCACCTAACTCAATTCAATGCTTTCTAAATAGCAACAATGACCATTTATGGCGTTTACTCTTTACCATATTTACTTCATTAATTAAAACACAAGCTATCACCTATTTCAAAGAATCTCATTGATTTCGGTTCCCTGTAGCCTTATTGGGAATACTCCTTGTGTAATTACTTACTCTTTGCATGATAGAACAGCAAAAATGACAAAACTTCAATTGTGAAAATCAATTCACTACTTAGCAAACACTATTATTGCTTGAGTGGTAGGGATAAAGATAGCAGTGAAAAGTTGTAATGAATTTTAAAAGGCAAGGTTTAAAGCAATCGCTTTGGTCCTACCGTCGGTTAGCCAATTGTCTACATATTCGCTCACTCTCATTGTTGTACCAATGACTGGTGTCAATGATGCCAAAACCAAAGCGATTAGATTAATTAATTATTCATCTTTAACAAAGTAAAGAAAGCAAAGAAAAAGCAAAGTAGTTACTTCTCTTTTCCATTACGTACGGTTCGTAACAAAATCACTATAATTTGCAGGCAACATTTTGTCGCCATCAAACACATTATCTTTATCATCATCAGCAGCAGAAACCAACCAAAACCTAACACATCTAGGTCTAGTAAGAAACAGAAACAAAACAACCTAGAAGACTTCAATTTTACAAAGACGAAAAGGCATTCATTAAACAAAGATAAGGTATTTGTTGCTGATGATGAGCGTTAGGGCTATTTGGCCCGGCCCCATAAGGATTTGAATCAAACTCTAAAACATCCAACATGATGATGATGATGATGAAGGGACTTTTCCCTATCAATCATGCCTTGAACGTACCTAAACTCTTCAACATGACAAGGGATGGTGATTGTTCCTTTCTGATCAAATCCATACTCTTCTTCGGCTTCTTTCAACAGCTGCATGAACAGTGGATGATTAAAATATAACACTGGCACTACAAATCTCTGTTGTTCCTCTCCTTGCCCAACCTTGATTGCCAAACACCCTTTTGGAATATCTCTGATTACTTGTTTCTTCCCATGATGATGTGGCAGGTGTAGATGAAACCCTCTTACACTCTTCTCTCCACTACCCATTTCTTTGCTCTAGTTTTCGTTTAAGAAAATCAAGAAACCAATACAAAACACAAACCCTAATCTCTTTTTTTCTTGGTTTTGAAGATGAGATTTTCACAATAAAGTAAAAGAAAAAGGCCAAGGCTCTGCTATTATGGCTTGCTTGAAGAGGGTGAGAGAAGAGCATCTGACTCTGAGAGACCTTGTTACGTTATTCATGGTTGATAAACGCCAAATATAAAACACATTCCAACCATAAAAAATAAGATATACAAGAATTGGGAGAAGAATAAGGGGTTTTATAAATTGTATCAGTATATTTTCTTGTTTTTTACGCTCAGTAGGATTTGAGACGTTGGATTAAAGTGAAGTGAGATGATGATGATATAGAGGGCCGTTGTAGTTGCAATGGCAAAAGTGTAAATTTAAAGTAAGGAAAGGAGCAAGACACGTGGATGGTGAGTGGAGATAGGGAGGACACGTGGATGGTGGTGGGGGTAATGAATCATAATCATAGCCGACAAGGAGGTGTAGTTAACAGTGGGGCAATAGTAAGGGACAACCAATAGCAGGTTTGAACATGTCCATGTAGACGTCTAATGTGTTTCATTCTGTAGAGATGATTAGGGGCACATATACTTTTATTTTATCTCACTCATTTTTGTACTTGCATTTATCAAATTTCTACACCAAACCCTATTAAAATAATATCTTATCAAGATATTACTTCTTTAAACAACCACACCACATATACTACTTTTATTTTTTATTTTTGGTATTAATAACATGCCTTTAAAATATCAAAATCATGAATAATAAAATATAATTTTACCGTTTAAAGAATATATGACATTTATAATTTATCATCTTTAAAATTCTTTTTCATATCTCATTTGTATTTAAAACAAATAGAATAAATCATAAGCAAATAGTTTTAAAGTAATTATATTTGACTGTAGTTCATATTTTCGATTGCATGTATGCCGTCAAAAGCACGTGATCTTCGGTTTCTGACCGTTAGATACATATCAGGGAATCAATAGCTTAAATCATAAAGTAGTGGGGTCCTTTCCTTTGGACAGGAGGACGTAGTTTGCACTGCAGGGAGTAGTATATGGCCCAAACACTTGTGAAGGAATAAAATCAACGGTAGAATGACATATATGTCCTTTTCTATAGGTTTTATTGCTATTCACATAGGACCCAGAATCTGGTTGGCTGGATATGGTGGTGGATTTCATGGTCCAACTTAGAAATAGAGAGTGAAAAAGTTAGTTTATAATTGTGGCAATCCTACACATTGCGTTTTTGCACACTTTGACTGTGACCAATCACCGGCTATACAAATTATTTGAATTTCAATTATAAATATGTTGATTGGTTATCTCTGAAAAAATATTTCTTGTTTTAATGGGGAAGATGTAGAGGAACTTTTCCACCCTTTTATGTTGCTGCTAAGCTGGCTGGCATTTTATGCGATTTTAAATGTTAATGTCATGGAATGTTAATAGATTGACAGATTGTGAAATATAAAATTATTAATTAACTTAACTTGTAATGTTAAGCAGGATGATTTAACTCATTAAGTACTATTATTGACACGAAGTATATCTACCAACTATGACATGGACATAATTATGTTTGAAGTAAGAGATGATTTTATTTAAATATTTTAGGTGTAAATTGAGATCCTATTGCTTATCACACCTTAAAAGGAAAAATGTTGAATAGGGTATTTGTGGGATCCCATCCCATCCCATCCCATCAACTCACCCGTTGCTCCACGTTAAAGCAATAGTTTTAGAGCATAAAAGAAAAAAGGGTATATATGTGGCGAACAACATGAATATCTTAACAGGGGAATCCCAAAATGAATGGAGAATTGTAATGAGTTATTTATAAAAATTTGAAAACTTTATGAATTTTGAATGGAAGCCTCTTTGGCTTTCAACCAAGGCAACAAGGAGCTGCTTCAATCACCCACTTCTATTGTACTTTAAATATTTTATTCGTATTTCAAAAGATAATTATGGGACATAGATGCAAAGTCAAGGAAGTGGGGAATTGAAAACAATCCAAAGTGGAGGGGTGACTGAAACTTTTTCAACAAAGCAAAAGTTAATAATTTAAAGATGGCTTTTGAAATCATATTCTCTCCTACTTTTTGCTTTTTTGCTTGGAGTAGAATTGTGTTTGTGTTGCCATTTCAAAATATATATAATTCCTTAACCCTCAACCTGTGGAGCCTAAGCCTATCGCCAGCAATTATAATAATAAATGCTAGCCTTTGTTTAATTGAAAATATAGTTTGAACAGGTAGAAGAGTTAACTGATTGTAGTGATGATAAATACTTCGGCTGTTCGGCTATAGATAAGGTCACGACCTAATTTCAACTCAATCAGTTTAGTGTTTTTTTTTTTTTTTAAATAAGTAGACCCTGCTCTGATTTGCCTTGCCCCATGTACTTAAAGTACACTCAAAAGCATAATCAAAGCCAGAATATTGTTATTACAGAGATCTTGGACCATCCAAAAAAAATAGTATAAATTTATAATTTTGTTTCAAGAAAGCCCACGTTGATGCAGGATTTATCCTCAAAAGCTTAAGCTTATGGGCTTAGCTGCATTGATTAGGGCCTGACACATGGTGATAACTCTTGAAAAGCTTTCGAAGTCGGCCACCCCAAGCCTAGCTATAGCTGGTTCTAAATGTTTGACTGAAAACAACGGTGGCCCAGAGGAAAAGGAACGTATCTAATAAACAGAAGGTACATTAATGAAGTAGAAAAAGAGTAGTGTTATTTAATCTTCTAAGCCTCAAAATGAATTAAAAATAAATAAATTTTAATTTATTCTAAAATTACCATTTTGCTAATCTTTTTTAACTTTTTCTAATTTTCTACCTTTTTTTTTTTAACTTCTTTTCTTTCTTAAAAACCCATAATTTAGAAATAGTTATGAAAACCTATAAAAATAAAAAAACCAAAACAAGATTGGAGAAAATATTTCTTATCATACCTTTGTTTTTTATGGTTTTCATAACTATTTCTAAATCACAAGTATATATGAGTAAAAATTCATTCACTTCCAAATAATAAACGACTGAAAAAAGGAAAAATTCAAGAAGAGTTTGATTTTTGAATGAATTTGTTGTTTATTTTGTTTTTATTAAACATGATTATATAAATGAGAAGTTGAAGATTATTAAGAAATAAGATAAATTAAAAAGGCTAAAAAACTAGAGAAGTTAAAAAGGATTAGGAAAAAGTTAATTTAAAAAAAAAAAAAAAAAAACTAGTTTTCCTAATTCTCTTATATTTTTCAGTCAATGAATGAACTTGACAGACAGAAACGTATGAAGTAGTAATCTAAAAGATATATATATATATATTTTTTTCATATTCGCAACTTCAAAAATTAGAAATCGCCTGGAAAGAACTACGATTGAATGCGAATAGTTTACTTTGTTTAATTTAATTCTCAAAAAAATGAAAAAAAAAAATCAAACCAACATCAATACATCTCTATTGGAAACTCTTGAACAATAATGGATGCAAAACAATCTCAAACTCAAATCTTGTGATCAATTAATATAAAAAAAAAAAACAGTATCAAATTTTGTTTCTTAACCATAAATATTGATTTGGAAAGTGTTTGACAGTTTTAGGAGGAATTTATTGAGTAAAAATCAATAATGAACTTAAAAAACACTACTCTTTATACACATAAACATGGGTTTGGGAGGCCCATCATTATAAAGCATACTTGATTTCCTCAGACTAAAGAGATTAATGCTCATGTCAATTCATACTGCTAAGAGGTTCCAGGTGAAGAATTTATTTGAAGTGTTTATTTTGAATGCAATGCAACACATCTAAATTTTGAATTCCTATTTGTTTTATATTTATGGGAAGGATAAAAGATGATAAGCTTGGTGTTAATAAGTGTATCATCACGACCTCCAGTCGACTGTGTGTGGGGACTGCTGAAAATTTTGTGTACAATGCAAGCCATAATTTTATTATAACTAGGTAAGTATTGTTCAACACAGAGAAAAGATTTTGAATTACTAAACGGATCAACCACAAGGCAAATTTTATGTAGAAGCTACTAAGGATGAAGAGTAAAACAAATTAATGTAGTACATCCCACCAGAAAAGGTCAGATTCTAAAGTCCCCATCTTCAACTTCATAAGATTGTACAAGTATATATTTATGAAACTCCTTAACAAGTAACAACCCATGAAAATTCGAATAGCTAGGGTCAAGATATCTAAGTCAAGTTGTACACGCTACACACACCAATCATTCAAAGAAAGTAGTGGCCATAAAGTTTTTTATAAGGGAAATTCGTAGTCATAGAAATGGCGGAAAGACTTCACACTCTCTTGCAAAACAATGGTACTAAAAGCAGCAATCCTCGAAAATCAACAACTAAAGCAAAGCAACAAGGGTTTTACTTTATGTTAGCTAAGGTCAAAAAGATGCAATTTCCCAAAAGCCACTTCTTTATGAGACAGCATTCATACAACCCCTTTTCAGCATGGATCAAGGAGATAAGCATCCCGTAATTCAACACATTGGTAATGGTTTCATTACTCTCAAGGGCAGAGAATTTACATATTTGTGATAAGTTGATTTTCAACAAAGGAAAGAGAAACTGACACTTGCTTCCTAGATTCCAAACCAAACATTTTTATATTAAGAAATTTCTTTTAGTCATCGCCTTGGTAAATTACATAAAATCAATGACTCATCTTTCTGCTGACGTTTTACCAAGTGCGGAAATGTGAGACATAAGATACAGAAAACAGTTGCCGTGAAAGCCTAGAGCTAGCGGGATACGTGTTACCTATGCTCTAAAGGCCTAGATAACTCTTCCACGGGTTCACTCTGCTTACTAATAAACTAGTTTGCGTGCATTTGTATCCCTCGTCTCCTCTGTTATTAATCAAGTAAATTATGGGAAAACTCACTTAATTTCACCATAATTTTGGCATCTGGGTTTTAATCATTAGTTCCCTGAAATGTACTAATTAATGAAGCACTAGCATAGGAAATAGAACTTCAAATGACAGTTTACTCTTTTAAGCACATGTAATTTTGTATTTTATCTTCGAAATCTTTCTTAACCATATCTGGTTAGTAAATTGCATTAACCATTTCTTTAAAGGACATATCGATCGCTATCTATTGCTCATAAAGACAAAATGAAAACCATTCAATCACCTGACATAGTGATTATAGAAATGCTTCAACTCAATAACCTTTGTTCAATAACCCTGAAACAAAGTGATTAGGTAAAACCAAGGAAGGGAAAGGACATTTTATGGAACAACAGACATGAAATGCATAGTATTTAAACAATGATATATGGATGAAAAGGAATTAGGGTTTTAAAATAGGAGATGACAAAGCTGAGGCCAGTAGTCAATGCCCACACACACACCATACCCATACCACAACCATCACGGATTTAGAAGTCTCCTTGCACGAGCTGTCATTTTCTTGTGCTTAACTTCACATGCTATGTACAATTTACCGGAATAAATAAATAAATATGTTAAATGACACTAATAATGTCTTTCATTGAGTTATTCATGGAAAAGCCATGGAAACAAATAAGCCAACCAGGTTCCTTTTGACATATACTATCAAATTCGTAAATGCAAGTTATGATATGGCAATGAAAGGCAAGCCATAGAAACAAATAAATAAACGAACCAGGTTCTTACTCGAGGGGATGGGTGTTATGGAGAACGGAGTAAACAGCATTAATAAATATGCTTAGAAATCTTCGACAAATAAAATTTATTGAAAATATGAAACAAGTCCATAACTTCTATCTCTAGTTTCCTGCTTGAGATAAAATAAAAGAAAAGAAAAAACTATGGCTATGCGTGATTATATCTGTAAACGGGATTTTCCAACAGTGATAGAAAGGGAAACACTTTCTTAGCTTTACATGTAAAACTAGCTTTATGCTTTTACCAAAAGATTATTCAGCGAGTAGAGGCAATTGCTGTAAACATGAAACCCTAAAACAAAGAGAAAAGGAAAAGAAGAGAATGTTAACAAAGTTAAAAAGCCAGATCTGAAAATAGCAGAAACAGACAGATCAGATCCTGGAATCTATCATGAAAAAAAAAATCCTTGCTAATAATAAATCAAAAAGAGTTTAGACTGACAAAAACACCATCATAACCTCATCAGAAAAAAATACAAAATAAAAAAAAAAAAAGAGTAATGATGAAACTTTTGATGAAACAAATAGTCAAATATTTCATCATTACACCAATCAACATATAACTTAACAATCTTAACTTCTACACAAGCTAAACCCCAAAATTTTGAACAGAAAACTGTTACCCAAAACTCAAACGATCAGGAAAAGAGATAAAAACGAAGAATAAAAGAGATAACAAACCTGTAAATGAAAGGATGGATGAATCTGGAAGCAATAATTGGGGGGAATGAAGCCTGGTCCGACGACGCTACACATGATCGATTAGATAATTCAAAAAAAAAAACCCAGATCTATATGGATCAAAAGAAGTGTCCTCGAGCCAGACAACATTCCCCTCAAAAGAAAAAGCTCCCCGTGACAAATCTTCAATGGTTGTGTTAGTATAAAGGGGTTTTATGTGTTTATCCGTCCCCCAAGAGTCTCGGCTACCTTCAAGGGGGATGGAAGGAAAGACAGAGAAAGAAATGAGGGGGTTTTGGATTTTGTAAGATGAGATGATGATGAAGAGAATGATAGGGTAAGGGGGTTATAAGAAGAGTAAAAGGAGTGAGAAGGCAACGTTAAAAAAGACAAAACATTGGTGCAGACTCGACCCTACCGGCTGGTTTTCTCAGTTCCAGAAATGACCACGACCCCATGCACACGCTGTTTCTGTATGTATGTATTATGTTATCAAACTATGTATGTAATGCAATGCATGTATGTTTCAACCCCAATATCCACCGTTAGATTTACCGGATCCTTTTGATGTTAGCACCTCGTACATGGGATTTAAATTCTATATAAAAAGTTGAAAATCTCCTCCATTAGATGGTTGAGTATTCTGATGATGGTTGACGGTGTCATCAAACAAAAAACTGAGTTGTCTGTAGCCTTGATATGAACACCCATTATGGACCGTAGGATTAGAAACGATTGTACTATGGTACAATCAGAAAAAAGGAAAAAAATTATAAATTTTGTAATGATGATAAAAATAATTGAATGAAAAAGGAATCAAAGTAAAGGAGGGCTAGATGTGAGTCAGAGGACTAGTTGAGTAATTGAGGTGCCCGATAATAAAAACGCCATTTAAACCTCATAATAATAAATTATTCATGACTTTTTTTTAATAACTTTTGTTTTTCATGAAAAAGGACCCTCGTCTGGCGTGTCACTTTTAGGGAAGGCGAGGAATTCGAGGCGATGACCGACAGATAGGGTCAGGGGTCCACGCTTCCCTTTTTTACTTTGCCTTTTTACCCTATCCCAATTCCTCGCCCGACTATTTGCCTTGGTCAAAATGACTACGTTTTAATTTAAATTTGGCCTGGTGAAGTGTGAATGAAATCCATTGATAAATTGTTTGAATGGGAAGCACATGCCTGGAAAAAGAAAAGTGTGATATATTTGGAATAGTAGAAACAATGTTCTACTCCTAGTTGTCGAGAAAGAGACTTGGCACAGCTATAATCAGTCTGTCCAGGTACCTCCATTCTATATTTATTATATTTTAAAGGATTCATCGGGCAATTAGTCTCTTTCATTTTCCCTTTAATTTACTGAAAATTTGTTAATTAAATTACTCTTAGGCGAATTAAATAATTAAACACTCAACAATTGAATTAGACAGATGGCTGTTGTTAATGAATTGTTATTTTCCCTTCATGAGGTGACATTGAAAAATGCATCTCGTAATTATAAACATAGACTTTCGACATTTGTTTTATATCATGCTACTTTCCTATATTCCACACGTGATCCACATTAATCCATTAAACAAATGAAATCGAGTAAATCAGGTAAGTCAATGAAAGGAATGAATAATGCCCTACAACTTATTAATAATTAAGCAAGGCAACAGTAATTAAAAAGAAAAATATTAAAAAAAAAAAAAAAAAAAAGGTGTCTCACTAAAATTTGTTAACCTTAATCAAAAATAAAAAAGACCAGAGAATCGGCGGAAATAGTGCAAGTTAGAATCCATAAAACAGCGATGGAGATGTGTTTGTTTTTATATAGGGTTATTGACAATTACACCCCCTTAAAGTATCCATAAAGACACTTTGCCCCCACCTGTCTATTTTTACTGTTAAAATGCATTGCTTAAAATGACACATTGATGACTCAAATCCAACACCTCACAATTAGTTAAGCTAAACATATTAACCACTTGGCTAAGGACAATATGTTAATGTGTTATAGCATATGATCTAAAAACGTAAATTTTGAAAAAAAAATTAACTTAATGTATTTAAAATTTCTGTAAAGTTATTTTATATCTAATAATATTAAATTCAATACATTTAAATTTATATTTGATTATTAATTTTAATATTTATTAATGTTGAAAATTTTAAATTAAATATATTTAAACTACCTGTGAAATATTTAATATTTAAAAGTACTAAACTTACTATATTTGAATTAGTATTTGATTATATTGAAAATCATATATATATAATATTTAAAAATTCTATAAAAGTATTTTACTAAAAATAATAGTAAACTTTAAATATTTTCCTCATAAATTAAATAATATTATAAAAAATACATTTTCTCATTGCATTTTTTACAGGGTAATTTTTAATTTATTATAAAAAAAAAATTAATATATTTAAAATTTTAAGTATATAATTCAACATAAATTTGGTATAATGGTTAGCTTAAGCTATATTATTTTATCCTTTGAGGTAAAAGGTTCGAATCTTCTAAGTTCTCAACTATAACATTTCCATCAATTTTATAGGGGTTAAATGGTCACGCTAATAATAAGTCACTGGTAAATTTGTAATTGCAGTGATCAAACTTAGTTTTCCATAGGGCAAAAATGGGAGGCCGGGGGGGTAGGTGGTTATTTCTAAACTTTTTGGGGTATATTTATATATACTTTTACAGGGTGTAATTGTGATAGCTCTTATATATATAAGTTAACGGAGTACCCGGAAGATGTGCTGCAAAATGTTACAACCTAACCTACCGTTCTCTCTCTTCATTTCTCTTCACTGTACATCAGAGTGACAAACGGAGAGGACGATACTGGCTACAGATTTCAACGCTTTAAAAGTTTTTGAAACTTGTGTCTATAGATAGAAACAACACGTAAATGTCAAATCCTGCATCTCCAAACCAGGTTGTCCACTTCTTAAAATAAATACATAAAAATACAGTACATTGTATTAATAATTTCGTTTTTACATTATTTTCCCTCTGGCCTAAATAGACTGATTTTAATTTCGTCCGACAACACCAGGATGGATTAATATATATGTATGTATACTGTTCTCTACTCCATATGCATGGTCACGTGCTATCTCTTCTCTTTCTTTAAGAAAATATGGAGAAAGAGGAGTAGTTGAAAAGCAAGAAAAGGTTTAGAAAACTTTTGAGGTAGCTTTTTGCCACTCAAGTCAATTTTGTGTCTGCATCGAGAAAGAGAGATCACTCAATACTCTGTAAAGCAAAACAAATCGTACAAATTTAAAGTAAAAGCTTACGTGGGTTGTGTTGTTATGGAGTATACATTTTTAGTACACAACCCCATAATAATTTCATAACCTTAATTAAATTGTTTTTTGAAATTTAAATTGGATCTTATAGGGTGTAGCATTGTAATTAGTGAAAGTGGTAGTCAGTACAATAGGTCCTCTTTGTTTGTTTGTTCAAAGTGAATCCAGGTCATCCTGTTAGTGTTAGCTGTTAATTAACTACTCTCTGTGTATCTATTCTATTCAAACAAGGCGGTCAGTTAAGCAGGATTTTAAATTCAATTGATCAACTCATATATTTAGACGATCTGTGTGCTCCTTATTTATATTTGAATCATGGTGAAGTTTTCTTCTCTAACAATTAAATTATCGTATATGATTGACTTAAATATCACCATACAATCCCAAATTTTCAACATATAATTGTATATCCAATCAGGAGTTAGCATATGTAGACTTGAATAAACAATGGGAATAAGAAATTGTATATCCAATCAGCAGTTTGCATAAGTCAATAGCCATAATACAAAATAGATGATATTGTCAAGACAACATATAATGCCACGTAACTGTTTGACTATCCTACATTTTTAGGCTAATTTTAAGTACAAAGGTGTTATCAGATAGCTCCTGAAGCCTAATTTTTCCATGAGCAAGTTTCCTGGTATAGGTGTAGAGAGTAATTTTTTTGCACGTCTCAAGGTTTCATTTTTGCCGGACATGGATACCTCTTAGTGACTGCAGTCTCGGTGTGTCATTTCACTATAGACCTACTGACATAGCTTACTATTTTCTTCACCCTTTCATGGTAAATTTTTCTTCAAAACTTACATCACATCCCACAACCCTCATGCGTCAACCGCTCATCTTTAACACACACACAAAGCAATGGAAATATAAGAATCGCTGTACATGACCATCAATTAGGTATTTGTATCAACGCCAAAATACATCAACTATGTACACATAATAGACAAAAATTTAATGTGATTTGACCCAACATAACCTCACTTCTAGGTACTAAAGAGAAGTTGATCGATGCTAGCGCCAATTGAAGTTAATAAACTATGCTTTTCTAATTCAATTGAAGTGTGGTGAAAGCAGTTGTACACACAAGTAAAACTTGCAAAATGTCCTAGCGTAATTACTACTGAACTGGAATCTTGCAGTTATAAATGTTCTGTAAATTATAGCTTTACAGAACATTTATAACTACAAAAGAGAGAGGAGATAATACCTGAGAAGAGGGTTTGGAATTGGGCCAGGCTCGAATTTTCACTGATTAGGGTCGGCCTATTAAATAAGCTGAAAATACAGGCTTAGTCAGACCTAACAGGCCTCTAACTTTGTGCAAAACAAAACACTGACAGGAACATTCTCCGGCCCACAAACATATTAAAAATTGGAAGAAATAAATATATGAGATTAATAATTAATAGAGCATTAAAAGATATTTATTTCTATTTTAAGGCAAGAATTAAAGAATAAAAATGACCACAAATTCTAAGGCAGGAGATGTTTTACTGAGTCTCCTTGGAAACCTTGAATTCAAATCCACTAAATTCCATGAATGCGACTGCAATTTAATCCAATCCAGTTCCTACACTCAAACACCATAGAATAGAAGGGTACGATCCGTCAGGGTCAACCCCATTCCAAAAAAAATCTAGCCATCTCGCCGCCACCTATTCTCGTATTCCTAATGTGACAAGCTTTCCAAACCATGTATCTTCATCTTTAACATAAGTCTGATGTACCCTTTACTTGCCACTCTATCATTTAACATTGGTCCATTCCTCCATACTTACCCAGACGCAAAGAATGCTCATACCTAATCATAACTTCGCCTAATACAAATAAAATTTCAAGTCTCTATCAAACATTCACATCACTTTATTATTCCACTTTCATTTTTCTTCTCTTCATAATCTTAATTCCCGTAAGTCCTCCTTATTTAACAAATAAGATAAATATGGACTTCCACTTCCAATCTCAACCAACCACTTGTCTTATGGCTAAATAGTAACACTTTATCTTAATCACGTAAATACATCTCTAATGAATCAACATTTTGGTGTAAAACACTAAATATTACTATTCATTAACTCCAAAACACTAAATATATACACATTTCTTTTTCTTTTTCAAAATAAATATTACATTTTAGCCATTAAATTAAATTTTATCACATTTATATCCTCTTATTTAAAAATTTTAAATTATATTTAGGCAAATTTTGATTATTATTTATATTAATATTTGTAATAATTATATAATTAAAAAAATAATGAAAAAAAAAACTCCATTACAATGCAAATATTAAACTTCAATAACTCAAAATAAATTAACACTAATTTTAAAACACTAAAATTAAAAGAAAATACAACATAAACTATAATAACAATTTAGTATAGCGGTAGATTAGTTCCAAATCCTTTAAGATTATCAAAATATTGGCTTAAAAATCTAAAGGTATTTTGTGATCCTTGATCTTGTTGTTGATCTATTTTTTGCATAATTCTTGATTGTTCATTTGGAAAAAACTTATACATACTCGGATCGGTTATGGAATTCAAATTCTTGTTGTTGAACAATTTTTTGCATAATTCTTGAGCTCTTTTGTGTTGTTGTTTTTATATTTGTTGTGGCATTTTAAATTTATTGTAATGTTTTATTATATTAAATCTAATGTTTACTTGATTTAGTAAATGTTTAATTTTATTAAATTATTATAATATTCAACGTTATTATTAATGGGTAATTAATAAAATATATATTTAATTAATATATACAAAAATAATTAGTAAAATAAATTAATTGTTGAGAATTAATTGAAAGAAAAAGAAATAAAATATTTTTAAAAATATTTTTTTCGATGTAATATTTGATACAATAAGTTGAAGATTAATAAAGTTATATCGATTTAATGTTTGTAGTTGAGGATGGTTTTAAAAATCTTGTGTTTTGAGTTTCACAAATAACCACCTTCCACATCGGTGATTATTAATCTTACCGGCTAGCCTAAATGTTATTAGCTAACTGGTTCAGTCTCATGTAGAAAGAAACTGTAACAACACCTTTAATCTTAGATGTGCCAATTAATCTTTATTTAATCTTGTGGGCTATATCCTAAATGTTACTATATTAGCTAATTGGTTCAGTTCAGTCCCCATGAAGAAAGAAACTAAAACAACGTGTACACATTCCTTTAATCCTAGATGTGCCAATTAATCTTTATTTAATCTTGTGGGCTAGCCTAAATGTTCTTAGCTAATTGGTCTCTGCTTAAAAAATTTAATCAAAAACAAAAAGGAAAATTGAAAACTGACAATTTTTTTTATTTGTGCTTTGAGATAAGATTAGAAAAGGAAGAACCGAAGAAGACGGGGAGAGAGAGACCTGAAAAACCACGTGGCGGAAAGGCAGAGATTACCAAAAAGCACAATAAGACAGAAGACTTGTCCGACCAGACGACTCTAAATAGGCTACGATATTGATCAAATCGATGACACGTGTTGAATATAAAAACAATCTTTGTACAAAGATCTAAGCGTTTCTCGACACGTCATGAACAACCACCTAAAGCTCTGAAGAAAAAGGCTACGTAAGCCTCAAGGGAAATTACTGAGTTGTGAGCTAGGTGTCGGTAGAAGATTGGATGAGGTGTGATGGGTGATAGATACTTGTCGCCTCGCAAATGAATTTTTGATGGGTTTTCCACACGTCGAGTGTGTGGGGTGAAAGCGACTCAACCTAACTTGTCTCATGGCTCAAGCCTATTTTATTTAGTCAGCCAAGAAGGCCTAGCATAGAATTCAGCGTGAACATTTTATTAGGCTTGTCAATAATGACTGTGATTTACCATCCTCTGCTCCTAATTGTTGGATATAGTGCACATAAATTCTACTCTCTTCTGCCAAAAGCATGGAATCTACTAATTTTAGTTTACTACGTATATCTTTATAGAAAAAATTTAAGTATAATATTTATATTAATGCATATTTCAATTGATGTCTCTAAAGTGTAATCAAAATCTTACATGAAGATGGATTGTAATCTTTTAAGAAAGAGACTATCACTCTAATTAATAAGAATGTCTAGTTTGGCTGAACCCCCTCCTTTTTATGGTGAAGGGTGCAATGCATCTAAATAGGTTTTGCGTAATCCAGGGTTTCATTTAGAAAAAAACAAAACAAAACATATTAAATAATTGGGAGGATAAGGACTAGTCGATTTTGAAAGAAGGGAGGGCCAACTCATTGATTCTAATAAATTTGTATATATTATTAAATAACCACAATAAGGATGGAAACTTACAGTAACAGCACACGTGGCTTTCCGATGAACCTGGGAATAATTGATCTTTTAACAATGCTCTGGTAACAAAGCCAACAGTACTTTTAAATATATAGAAACTAAATAGTATTATGAAATAATGTTAATGGAAGAACGTGATTCACGCAGCCGACAATATACGGTTTACGACAAGTCTAGGCTGAAAATTATGACGATGACGATGATGACAATGGAGATTTTATTATTTTAAATTGGAGGAATATAAAATTAAAAATGCTTTCATATTATTATGTGGCAAGCACGCAAGCTAACCAAAGAAACGGCTTGGACCGAATGTATAGACGCCTTAGACTGTTTTGTTATAGCTACAGTTTTTTATCATAGAATTTATCAAGAAAAAAAAAATTAATAAAAAAGTAAAAAAAAAAAAAAAAAAAAACAATGATTACAAGGCACAAGAGGAGAAACAGTATACGCTATCAGAGAGGATATAAAGCAGAAGTGAGAAACTCCCCAGTCAGACTTGAAAAACCATGGTACTCACACAGTTGGCTTAACACAATTAGCGAAGAAATTCATTCACTTCACAAAGCTTAAACACATCATAATCATCATCTCCCTTCAACATTCACCAGTGAAATTTGAAGCCATTTTGTTCCAAAACCGAGAATATTAATTATATCCCCCGTACATACCTCAAAAAAGATGTTTGATGCAGCAGAATATTCTCCGGCGGCTGAGCCTTTTTCCTCCTTAAACGAGATTGCAACTTCAAGAAAAAGGAGGAACAAGAATAATAAGAGAAGGTTCAGCGATGAACAGATCAGATCATTGGAACTCATGTTTGAAAATGAAACTAGACTTGAGCCACGAAAGAAACTACAGTTGGCTAGAGAACTTGGGTTGCAGCCGCGTCAGGTAGCTATATGGTTTCAAAACAAGAGAGCTAGATGGAAGTCAAAGCAGCTAGAACGAGACTACAACATACTGCAAGCCAATTACGATAATTTGGCTTCCCGGTTTGAATCTCTGAAGAAAGAAAATCAGGCCTTGATGATTCAGGTACTTATTTATCATTATTCAAATTCAATAATGCTTAATTGTTTGATGAAGGTTAAAGCATTATGTATATATATATATAAAGGTATTAATTAATTTGATTTTGACAGTTGCAAAGAATGAATGATTTATTGCAAAAACCACGAGAAGAAAGGCAGTGTTGTGCGCAATTTGAAGCTGTAAACAGCATGGACAGCGAATTAGATAATGAGGAGGCCACAAACACAAAGTGTGAATCAGATGTGAAGCCGAGCTTGTCTCTTGAGATATCAGAACAAAGACCAGGTGTTCTGTCTGATGATGATAGCAGTATAAAGACTGAGTACTTTGGACTTGAAGAAGAGCCCAGTCTTATGGCCATGGTGGAACCTGCCGAGAGTTCATTAACATCACCAGAAGATTGGGGGAAATTCGAGTCGGATGATCTCTTCGATCAGTCTAGTACTGGATATCAGTGGTGGGATTTCTGGTCTTGAATAATTGAGACTCAAAAAAGCATATAAAGGAATTGTATGCAAATAATCTCCCTTGTGTTGATGTGACAAAATTAGAGGAGACGACTGGGTAGAGGAACATTTCAGAGAATTTTTGGATTACAAAGAGATTTTCAATCTGTCCTCTTAGTGCCACTCCTTAAAAGCTGTGAATTTCCACAATCCACTGTATTGAAGAGATCCGAATTTAAAGAGAAATTAGTTTTAATGGAAGTAGAAAGTTGGAGATGAATGAGCAACATGTGAGGAGACAGAGAGAGGGAGAGTTTGATTCTGCGCAGCTGTTTTACACTCCAAGAGATGTACTCGTTCATCCAGAACTTTTAAGAAGTGGAAATGTGTCCAGCAATAAACCCAGACCTTGTTTTAGCTTGTGCCTAAACTTAAATTTTAGTTATTTATTTATTTATTTTTTAATATGTTAGAACATATTTTTACGCAGAAGTTTCCATATCCATACTGCATATATATGATTCCACAGATACAGAATTTAAACAACTGAGCTGCATATGAACACATATTAATCAATAATAAAATTGAACGAGTGTTGTAGGGAATGACATAAGAAATTCAGGAAGGAAAATTAAGTACGTCCAAGAAAATGCAGAAATTTTAGAACATAAATGAATAACCAGAGCCCAAGATCTTAAACGAGATCAGATTAATCCAAACTAGTTTGTATTTAGCTTTTAAGACAGGCTGATAGAATTGACAAGCACCCAGCTATACAAATATTCCAAGTTCTCATTTTCTTTAATCCTCTAAGAAACCAGAGGGAACCAAAAACTTAATAATATTTTCTCTAACGGTCATAAATTTGATTCTAAATAATGAGAACCCACCATCATTACCTCTTAGCCAAAAACAGAAAGAATATCCTTCGTCTACCTATCACCATGTCCATGATCCCATTGACAGATTCAGACCTAGTATTTTGAAGTTGATTTGAGACCAAAAAGTAACTCATAGACTCTTGAAAATGAAGCAACACACTGCTTTATAATGTGGACGGTAAAATGGTTCTTCAAACGTTAAATTAACAGCCTCTCAACTAAACAGATTAATATGTTTCAATTGCATTTTAGCTATTGCTTCAGCTGCAAATGCTACAAGGTCAAGAAACAGAGATGACACACGTGCAACAAACACATTTTTTATGCATATTGTATCACAAATTAACAGTTAAACACGTGCTGATCATTTTAATATCTTTCAAATAAATTAAGCTTTAATGAATAAAATAAACGATATTGTAGAAGGAGATAAATTTGACTCTTACAGATCACCAATAAAACAAAGGGAATGCGTCCAGAATGTTGGCAGCTTTGCGCAGGTGACGATTCTGTCACCTCTCACTCCCACTCCCATTCCCATTCCCATTCCAAGTCTCAGACCCACTACCACTACCAAGTTACTAACAAAAACTTTAATCTCCAATGTAAGACAAAATACGCAGATATTTTCATATGTTTACTTTACTATTAATACCTTTACCATACACACCCAAAACCAAAACCAAAACCAAAAGTAAAGTTTTATTTTATAAGTTAAAACTTTTGATCAAACTTTGTAATATTTGAGGTACCAATAAACTTGAATGTAAATGGTGATTGATAAGTTTACTCGTATAACATATAAGTCAAGAACCAATTTATCAGATAACATATATATATGCACTGGAATCTTTCTTGTGAATAATTAAAAGGAGTATGGTTATTTGCATGAATTAAACAAAATATCCATTGTTTTCCATTTTTATGCTTTTATTTGAATTTACTTGCGTTTTGATGCTTTAGCTTTTAAAAAAATTAACCAATTGCTTTGGTGGTTGGAAAATTAAAACCTTTATTTTGCTGTTCATTACATTATTTATTGTACAATATCTGACATTGTCTAGGGAAATCACATGATCCATCAATTTATTCAATCACCAAAATCATAGACTCTATGGTCCATACTCATCTAGTTGTGCAGACCACCTACTAATTTATGCAATAATACTGTTAAAAAAGAGAGTTATTAACTATTAAAAATATATATATTTAATCTGAATTTTCCCAAAAATTAAAAGGCCTAATTAATTGCCTGTGTAGTTTGATGATTTTATCTTATAATTCATAGAAAAAACGATGAAGTCTCTATCAAATAATTGAATCATTGTATGAGATATCATTGCTCTTTCCTCCTTGCTCATTAATTTAATAATTTGATCATCTTAAACATGAATCCATAGGTTGTTCTGTTTTTTTTTCTGATGTGATGTAAGAGTTTCATTAACAGAGAAAATAACGTGGCACCCAAATCTACAAATTATCTTTAACATCATCTAAAGACGCACTCTATACTACTTGGCCAAACTTCTTTTATTCAATTGTGAAATCCATCAAAAAAAACCTTTGTCATTTAAAAACAATTTTACCTTTAAATGAATAAGGAAATCACCCGACTGTTTGACAAAATGATTGGACAAAAGGGGATTGAATGAAAAAAATTTTGATTTAAAATAAAACAATCATTTTTTAGTATATATAAAGTAAGAAAAATAATGTATAAAAATATCATAATATTATACATATATCATTTTTGTATACATTCTTATGTGTCAAAAGATGATTGGTTTATTTAAAATTAAAAAGTAAACTTCCATCCAATCATCTTTTATCAAATAATAATATATAAAAATGATGTATGTGTAGTATTACCCATAAAAATATATAAAAGTAATATTATTGTTAGACAAAAAGACAGACTAAAACCAAGCGTCGTCGTTTTACTGGAAATAACCAAAACGCTGCACTTTAGGTTGCTAGACCTGGATGGGTATCTCACTGCCCCTGGGTAAAGAGTTGGGAGTAAAGAGAAGAGAGTGATGAACGACCTCTCCAATGCAGCTCTGTTAGAACACCACACTGCTTTCACTTGCAAACCCATACCATCTTTTGCTCTATACATTCTCATTTCTCTCTTTTTTATTGGTCTTTCAGTCTCACTTTTCATTCTCATCGTAGTCCACAACGCTGCATTTTTTGTTTCTTTTCTTTTCTTGTCAACTTTTGTTTTATCTTTTATAGCTTGGAACACTCTTAACCGGAGGCAAATAGCTGCCATTTCATATTTTCTCCGTTCTTTCCCCGACTCTGACCTTGCTGTAGCAAGTGACGGCCAGATTGTTAAAATCACTGGGGTAATCTTCTTTACAGCCTTAATTTCTTACATTTTGTGCCTCTGTTGCGGTTTTAAATCTGGTGCATTCTTTTAATTATTTGAATACTGTTGATTTTTTAACATGCTGTGTTTGGTTGCTGTTGCCCAGAAAGTTAATAAGAAGAAAAATGAGAATGAAATGATAGAGATAATTTTTTTCCTACAATCTTAATTATTTGTATGCAAAATTTATTTATTAGGATAGGGAATTTATGTGGTTTCCTACCAACCAAGCAGGACATTGTTAGAAGTACCTTTCAAATTGTATTTTGTGATCGTAACTAGGTAGGTGGATTGCATACATTTGGGGATTTTACTTCTGAGCCTTGACATTATTAAATGGAAAGACCTGTTTCAGATTTATGAGTACTCTGATCCTCAGAGCAATAAGTAATTAGGTGAATCTGATCGATGTAGAGCTAATTTCGAGGTATCAGTGGTTAAAAATCTGAATTTGTATGAATTGGATTGTGGAGATGAAAGCATGATAAAAATTCTGAGAGCAAGTTCCTTAATCGTGTGAATATAGGTCAATGTTTCTATCTTCGTCCAATCTTAGTAGCTTTGACTGATTCTTTTTCCATATGTAAATTGTCTTTTATAGAAAATATCTAAATGAAAAAGGTTTTAATGAATCCATTTGAAGTCAAATGGTTTGTGCAATGTATCATGCTCTTAGTGAAGGCCTTGAATAAATTCACTCTCCTAATTACTACTACTTAGATTCGAGATACAAAAATGCAGTTATAGTAATATGAAATCAACTAATGTATAGCGTGTGTGTACATATTCATAGAAAGCACAGGCTTCCTGTCACCAAATGAATTTTTCGGTATAGAATGATGATTTAGTAAAATAACTGTACTGCAGCAGCTAAAAGTTCACGCTGGTAAGTCTTGTCCTAGATCACAACTTGGATTCGACATTCTTAAGATGCTGTGTATTTCCTTCTGCAACAACTAACTGTTTCAGAAACTTGTGATGACCTTAAACTTGGGTTTATATTCCAAGAAACAAAATGTGCAGCTTTATAGCTGTCTAAAGATATATATAATTTGGTTACTTGAGTCTTTTTATGTTATTTATTTCTAACTTCCACTAATTTTTATTATTGATCAGATCCTTGCACTCTCATTACACATTTCAGAGTCTGTTACTCTTTAAACTAGACAGCATATTACTTCTGCTTAATGGATTGCTAACTACTTTTCTTGCTCTGATAATTTCAGCCAGCGTCGTGTGGGAGTCTCTCCCTGGAATCTTCATATGAAAGGGCCACCAGATGTATCTATACCTCAACTCTTTTGTATGAATATGGAAGTTTGGGTCTCAAGCCTGTGAATGTTAGAAAATCTTGCTTCCAATGGAGTTTAGCATATTGTGAGGTATGTAAATTCTTATATTGATTGAAAACTTTAATATTGTTAGGATCCCACATTGGAAGGGAAATGGGTGGACATGTGGGTTATAAAGGCTTGGACACCCTCCCTTGGCAAGCCGGTTTTACAAAGGGAGTTCTACCCAAGCCCAATAAAACCCACTACCCAGTCCAATTGTGTGAAATATTATATGGGTTCTTATAAAATGGTATCAGAGTCATGGTCCTGCACCTGCGTGGCAGACCTACCCATGGTAGGCTGACATTGGGCTCGGGCTGCTATCCCGAGGAAGGGCATGGAGGCCCCCTGTGGTAGGCTGACATTGGGTTCGGGCTGCTACCCCGAGGAAGGGCATAGAGGCCTGAGGTAAAAGGATCTGCAAAATCACCTAAGGGATAAAGAGGCCGACGGGGGTAAAGAGAACAACATGGACGTCGGTTGCGGAAGTGTGGTGTTGTATTAGGATCTCACATTGAAAGAGAAATGGGTGGACATGTGGTTATAAAGGCTTGGACACCCTCCCTTGGCAAGCCGGTTTTCCGAGGAGAGTTCTACTAAAGCCTAATAAGACCTACTACTCAGTCCAATTGTGTGAAATATTATATGAGTTCTTATAAAATATGCACTTACTCAGTCCAATTGTGTGAAATATTATATGAGTTCTTATAAAATATGCACTTAGTATTAAGTCACTTTGTTTCCATAGCCTTTTCACATTTAATTCTATTTAGGGCTCTGCCTCATATTACATTCTCCTTCACTTCATTCTACAGAGAAACCACCATTTTTTCACACAGGGCTACTACTTTCATGGTACATGCAGAAGAATCTTCACTGACTTTTTTATTCTGTACTCAGTTACCGCTACTTTATTATTCTTGCATATCGGTCATTTTCCATTACCCTTTCACATACTGTTACTCATTCATTTTGACATCCTTAGGCACCTCATGTCATAGATAAGTACCTTTTTAGTCGCTCAGCATTATATGTTATGTATCCTGATAACTGGATACGTCCATTATCATTTTGGGTTGCTTCTTTATAATCTTTTAGCATCATCTACTGGCATGCATCTATTTTGGAAGTAATGTTATTCTGCTTGGTCTGTCCACCTGCAGAGGTTCTCAACAGACTTTTACATAACTGATAGGAAATCTGGCATAAGAGCAATGGTGAAAGCTGGTTCTGGTTGTAAAGTCCTTCCCTTGATCTTTGAGAGCAAAATTGTCACAATTAATAAATATTGCAGTGTGCTGTCCTCTCACCTTAGGAAATGGTTAAGAGACAGAAACCTCCCGGCTGAAGCCCGACAACTATGTCTGGAAGAAGGGTAACTGACCTATACATAGAGAAACTTCAATTTTCTGATGCTTTCATGGTGCATTTTGAGAGCTTCTTTAGATGGAGATTTGCATGGGTTTTGGCAGGTATGTTCAGGAAGGCAGCTCTGTGACTGTTATCGGAATGTTGCATAAAGATAATGATGCCTTGATGATTGTTCAGCCACCGCAGCTCATCTCCACAGGATGTCTATGGAAAAGGCTTCTTCTTCCAGTTGAAATTGATGGACTGGTCCTGGGGGTCCCTGATTTGACTGGCCCGGTAACCAACCCAGTACCCATGCGTCACCCAGAACAATAATGTTTACTTGCCTGGAGTTACAGATTAGGATTATGTAGTACTTATAGATTTATATCCGTTATTAATTTCTTCCAGAAATTTAACCTCTGAACTTTTGTTTAGTTGTTAATCCTTCTAATTTTTAATGTCTTTCAAATTTAAGATATAGCTTTGCAAAAGTGTTTTAAGCTGTAAATTTCATGGAACTGAAATCTGGAGTTAATATAGGCCAAATTTATAATATGGTGTTTGTGTATTATCTCTGAATTACAATCTCCTAACAGCAGCATTTAACAGGGTACAGCAGTATACTATCACATATGGTGTCTGTCTATTTTCTCTGATTCATACAGAACAGCATTAGCATTCCAGGGCCATATGAATGCTCTGAGAACTGTATGCACAATCAATGCAACTTTCATTGTTCAACATAGTTGATATACCAACTGACAGAGCATTGGGAATTTGGGCTTCATCACTACACTAACTTCATCAAAAAGTATGGGCCAACTAAAGGTCAAAACCCAATTTTAACAGTTATTCAGACTGCAATCACCCGCAACCATTGATCTGCAACAACTATTGTAAACTTCACGATCTCGTCTACTTGATCGTCTCTTTTGGCCGCAGCTTTAACTGAAACAACAAAGAAATCGAAGTTTGACAAGCACAATGAAGCCATATGCAATGATAGAATTTTAAAAGCACCTGGTTGCTGTGCCCACAATTGATATCACTGGGGTGTAATCAAGCATAGCACCTGAGTACTGAGGGACATAAACAAGAATGAGGAAACCAATTTTAAGTAATCACTAATCACTAACATTTAAATTTCTTGTGAAGCTGAATCTGTACCTTCCCTACCCCTAATGGGCAGTTGTTTAATCTTCATTTCTGAAATACTCCACTCATTTTCACATTTTTTTTTTCTTTTTCATTGCACCCAACTGAAAGTCATTTGGTTGTAACAAAAACCAGAAAAAACCATTTTCTTCCTCCCAATCCTATAAGCAAGTTTTGATTTCAAACCGGCAATTGAATTTCATAGACTTCCAAATAAAAATAAGAAGGCACAGTTGAACCATAACAGTGTGTATCTAATTCCTTCAAATTAGCAATATAAATCTTTTAATATATAACTTTGAACTTACTGAACTCCTGCTGGGCTGTGCCATCAGAGGGGGCTCAATTATCCCACATCGTGGCCTCAAAATTCAAAACAAGATCCAGCAACACAAAAACCCAGTTAACATTCTTAGTAACAAATAGAAGCAGAAAATCCCCATTTCAGAAACATTAAAAAAATAAATAAATAGAAAACCTTTTAACATTTTCATAAAATAAAATAAAAAAATCAATTTCATTTTCATTTTCCAACATGAATATTCTTTTTTTATTTTTTTTATAAATAATAATGAATCTTTTATCTTGAACCTTTGCCTTGACATTGTCGATAAAATCTGTGGATTCCACCGAAATGATCTTCCCCTTATGGTTTTCACGTACATCTACATTTTAAAATTCTTCTCAACTTCTGAAATTTCACCTTTTAAATTTCTACTTTATAATATATATATATCTTTTATAGCCTATTGAGTTGCCCTATTCAAATAAAATTTGTAAACAACAGCTTTAGGCTTCCTCCTTTTCATATTCCAAGTAAACGTAGATAATTATTGCATAATAGATATTTAAGTTTTGTTGATATCTCAGATTTCATAGAGATCCAAGCACCAATTTTATCCATTGTTAATACTTATTAGACTCTGTTATTTGCAAAAAGAATTAAGATTTATATCATCGTGTTGAAGCACCCTTTGGAGCAAAAGAAGAGTCCTTTATAAGATTATTTTATACAAATTATTAATCGTTGGAAAGTTGTAATTGGATTGTACCTGCAACATGCAGGTCAATAGTTGACGAGTTGAAAACGATGACAATTGACTATTAGTCATTAACCAAACTTAATGATATTATTAAATAAACCCACTTGTCAAAAAATAAAAAATAAAAAATCCTATGGGCTATGGTGCCCATCGATTTCACTATCAGTATATTATAATGTGATATTTGAGGAACAGATGTCACTGCCGATTGCCTAGCTACCTGTAGTTGTAGCCTTGTAGGACTCAAACATCCCAACAAACTTTCATTAAATTTAACCCAAGTTATTTTCCAAGTTGACTTAACCTTTTTTTTTTTTTAATTATCTTCTCAGTCAACACAACTCTTTCAGTCCACCTAATTTCCTGCTCATTAAGAAATACTGTCCCCTTTATTTTAATTTTTATTCATTGTCTTATTTTAACAAATAGTAATACATATTTTTTCATCAATATTACTATCTAAGTTATATTTTATCAATATATATTTTTTTATAAATATTATTTAACTACTATCCAAACTCAATCATATTTTAACAAATATCAATACATATTTTTCTACAAATATTATCTAAATACTATCTAAATACTACTCATTCATTATTTACCACTATTTATCAAATACCACTATTCTAAATACTACAAAAAAACTAAACAAACTAACCCAATATTATTCATTATAAAGGATATTCTATGCTTCTGTAATTTTAAAGCAGAATAAACTTAACAGCACATGAACAATAGTAGCCGACGACTGCACTACGTACCCACATAACAGGTCTTTAGGGCTCAAATAATATCATGTAATATTCAATCACTCTCCCTCTCTCGTGCTGGAATCTCAAAGCAACCAAACTAGTACAAGGAAAAAATATTTCACATTATTATGGATATAACTGTTTAGATGTTTATATAAAGATTTTGCAGTATATGGTTACAGAAAGATAATCGTTTTTCCCTCCATAAAAGGAAGAACAAACCAAGTAAAAAAAATGATATATATATTAGCAGTAATAAACACAATCCTATTGGGTGCTTTAGAATAAAGATTTGAGTCCAATGCAGCAAAAAACTTACTATTCAATATCTACTTAATTGATCCTCAACCTATTCTTAGATATTTAACTAGCAGAAGCAATTTACTTCCATAGTAGTAGAATATAAAATGTAATTTGTTTAGGAAATTATTCATATGATACTGAAGGTATTTATCCAAACAAAATTAATAATAAAAGGTAATATATATTTCCCTATTGGTGGTGGCCCTGTATGGACTATGTTCCAGGAGGAATATGTTACATAGAGCAATTGAGTTGTTCAGCACCAACTAATTTTAATATCTATTAAAATCACTAAAAGGAAATACTAATATATATCAGAATTTTTTTTTCCTAAGTGGAGAATTCAAAATTTTGAGAAGAAGATTAGATCTTGTGTTTAGGTGATCTAGAAAGCTTGCAAGTTGGAGTAACATAATATAATTATAGAAACAGGTTCCATGTGGAATAAAATCCTGAAAGGAAAAGAGAATATTAGCTAATAATTAAAGATTATGCTTTTATTGTTTATCCACTTGGTTGCACTTTGGTTATGTGCCTTGTTATTTGCTTAGTTACAAGACTAAAGATTGGTGCTTCTTTAATATATATAATATTAAAGCATCTACTGCGATCTGTATAGCTTCACTTTCTAGTCTCTTTCGTCTCCTCCACGCTGGTATATATATATATATATGTTTATAGCAACTTCATATCTATGTAAACCAATAATGGGTTGGTCGAGTGGTAAAAAGTTTTGAGACTAAGGGATTTGATCCTCTTGTATTCTCAGGTTCGAATCACAAAGACGTCAATTAATATCGTTGGCCATGGAACGAAGAACTTACCTTGTTTCGGAAGCCTTATTCGGAACGAGAGACTAATTAAGGTGCAAATAAGCTGGTTCAAACGAACTTCCGAATAAAAAAAAAAAACTTCATATCTATGTAATTGCATGGATTAAGAATTTAACAAGTTTGAAAAATGATGGAGTATTTTAATGGGATATTTCAGAACCAGCAAATCTAAATGTAGGACCGAAACATACTTGTGAATGCTAGCTTGCTGTTCAACTTTTTTTGTTTAGTCAAAAGCAAAGGTGGAAATGGTTGCATCTAATCTAGCACCATTTCGTGGATGGTCAGACAACCCAGAAAATTTGCATTGTTAAAGGATCACGGATTCAAAGCTGCACATATTCTTTTATATATCATTCAAAGATTCAAAATTTGAAAAATATAAAAAAAGGTCAAGAATCTTTAGACCTTCCCCACTCCACCAAAGCCAGTGAGAAAGGAAAATTCTGACTTAGATTATGCCATCGAATCCAATCATCGTTCGAGTTTTTTGAGCCAAGTGGGTTAGGCCTTAACTAGCACACTACACTATTGGATTGTTTACCAAAAAAGGCTTTATCTACACGATGCTTTCTTTCTCCAGTCATTTGTTGCTAGGATTACTTTATAAAAATATCTTCTGATCACCATTATCAACTTAAAAGCTTCGTTGAATTAGATACTATCAGCAAATGATGATAAAACCTTTGTAATTGAGTTTATATTTATTAAATAATAAACCATAACCACAAGAGACCTATTCAACTTGGTTTCTTGGAATGAAGCTAGCTGTGGTCTTCCATTTCATAAACTAAAATTTAATATATATGAGATGAGTATATCTAAGGAAGTTTCATTCAATGGGAGCTTCATTTTTTTTTTTAGGGTTTACTAGATGGGGATTGGATTTTGTTTTTCTTATTCTTATGATAGTTATATAACCTTAACTTGTTTAATGAGCTGTTTATTTTTCTACCATTCTCCAATGCGCAAAATATATACATTCTGTCTCTCTCTACGGAACAGTTGTCCAATGTCCATGAGTGAAGAGGCATCTTTGAAAGATTCAAATGATTAAGCAACATTATTAATATTTTCCTGTGATTGTTATCAACGAATGACAGAACTGGAAGCTTCCTTGAAGCTTATTGATGGCCTCTCCTACCAACACAAGAAGAATAGGTGTATATTTGTATTGTTTTTGTTTATGGTCATTTACTTGATAATATTCAAAGGCCTTGGTCCTTGTGGCAGATATGAATTTTACTTTTTAGGATTTTATATAATCTTTGGCTATGCCTCCTCTTATTCCACTGTTTAAGGTTCTTTCTTTTAAAAGCCTATGCCTAACCTATCAATGAATTTACTAATAATTCTTGCTTAACTCCCAAGAACCTACCTAAACCCTTTAATTTATATTTTGTTTGTCCTTTATTTAAAATCCAAATTTAACTGATAAAAAATGATTGGATTAATCAAATTAATAAACAAAGAATTAGTTTACAATAATCATAAATTACGCATTGACCTAGTTCAGTCTTTGTCTTGGTCTTGGTATTGTTATTTGGCTTTCAAAGTAGTGATATTTTTTCTAAATTCTAAAAAATTCATACACTTTGGACTTTTGGCCACCTGGTTCCTCAGAAAGCAACAAGATCTTCGGTCAGGGATTGTTCATGCTGAAACTTCATCATACAAACCGTTAGACCACAGCATTAAATCGTTATAAAAGTGGGTCCAAAATAGCTTTAAAATCACGCAGTCCCCAAACCGTAGAATACGAGACCACGTGTGTTGTTGATTTTTACACGATCATTTAACCCTGGCCACAAATTATATTATGTTAAAAAGGAAATCCGACATAAAATTAAATTAAATGCAATGTGGTTTTTAACTGCAGTTAAAGGCCACGTGTACGGAAGAGCATTCACCACACACAGGAACGTGGGTACACAGGTAGGAGGAGTTGTCACAATCAAGTTATAATGAAATTGACACGTGCCCGTACAATTGTGATGGTTGATAAATCATATAAGATTTGATAATGAAGGGGTGTTGATGGCAGTGCCATTACCATACCATTCCTATCTTCATATTCATTGAGAGAGCACCGGTGCATGGGTCTCATGTGCACCCGCCTACTTATTACCCGACATTTTCCCGCCACAAGACCACCACGTGTCACACACCGCTACCTGGAATTTACTTCACCCCATGTTAAGTTGTTAACTTGTCCAACCTTTCCCTTTTTCTCACGCGCTTTGTTTTATCTTCTCAGTTCACGCTCCATCTCCTTTTACAATACCATAGGGATGCGTTTGGTTCAGGATAATATTAGATAATAGGGATAATAAAATTTAAATTGATCAGATAATGATATTTGATTGGCAAATAAAAAAATATTACAGGAAAAAGACATTATCAATAGTATTTTTTAGGGGTAAGTTGAGGGTAATCTTATACCCTTAGGAGAGATGTTATTAAAACTTATCCCTCACAATAAATTATTTTGATAAAATTAGTCTTTCCTTTATTAATAATTACAAAACTCCCAACCATCCTAAACTTTATTTTTTAACAAAATCACCCCCATCGAAAACTTTAATTTATAACAAAATCACCCCACCCACCCCAAGACTAATATAATATTATTAGTAATTAAATAATAATAAAAATAATATTATATTAGTAATAGTATTATTATATTATATTAATATTTAAAAAGAAAATAACATTTTTAAATACTAATATAATATTATTAATAAAAATAATATTATATAAGTATTTAAAAGGGAGGATAATTTAGTAATCTAAATAA
>WYDK02000059.1:7531814-7556185 GCA_009867345.2 Toxicodendron radicans
TAAGAAAAACTCATATGAAAATGAAAAAAGTTCATGTGTTTCTAGGAGAAAATCCACAAAATAATGGAAGAAAAGGATTCATAAGTTTGCAGATTAATAATATTCCAAAGCTAAAGATAAAGATAAATATTACAGACAAAATACCCTGTGCCACTCCTCAAAATATATAATCTGAAACTGCAGTCAAAATAGAGAAATTGCTAAAATATTCAAACAATTCATAACTATTGAATCTCATGGTCCAGGATCCCATAAAAGTGTACTTAAACAAAGAGAATTCTCATGCCCAAATGCCAAACCAGTGGACAGAGAGAGACTGTTATATTATAAACAGAGCAAAGCAACAAGTGCTAATATGCAATGAATTTACTTAGAAGTTAAGCAACTAAGGAGGGGAATACATTCGCGGAAGAGTTAAACTGGTGAACACTAGAGGATCTTCAGTAGTCAAGAAACATTGAAGAGGGGGTAGGCACTTACTAGTATCATCCGCGAGTTTTAGAATTGCAATATCCCTTCCAAGATAACCTTAACTTCAACTTCAAAGTCAATTCTTTCTACTAAATAAACACAATTTTGTTTACATCCAAAGAACTTTCTTGTTAAAAGAACAAAGTTTCTTTCTCTACACACGAAAAATTAAAAAAAAAAGTGTTAAACCTCTAGTCCATTCTTCATCTTTATCCACTCATGCCTCTTTATCAAGCTTAAAAATATTCAATGAACCAAGAGAATCTACGGTTATACTTCACTGCAACACCTCTTTTGTAGTTTTTATCCTAGACATACTTATCAACCAAAAATATGTTGTTAGATGGTTTTGGCATGCACATATATCCGAGATCAATCAATTTCAATGGTGGAGTAGTCATATCTTGAGTAAGAGTCCTAGATTTAGGATCCATGATTGTAACAAATGAGATTGCTCTTTATTTTGTTACATAGATCTCCAATTGAACAAATTGTAATCCATATCTACTTTAACCAATTTAATGTTTTCATCCAATACAAAAAACCAAGCCTTCTCCATCTCTCCAACACCCCTGTCATCCTGCAAGCTATAACGTTACCCTTTCTACCAGAAAACACTTTCTATCAACACACACCAACAGTTAAATTTACCATAACCAAACACCCATTGCTTAAACTCCTCCATAGCAAACACATTTAGTCATGACAACAAATTGGAAATCCAGCAAATTTAAATGTGTTTAGAGGAACTGTAGACAACAGATCTTAAACTTGGAAGGCAAAAATGGTTGACTCTTCAATTATAAAGTGTATAAAACAGTAAGCGATTACAGTATTGAAAAAAGGGTCTTAGATGACTAAGATCAGCAGAAATGAACCATTCTCAGTCAAATTAAACATGAATGTATTATACAACAAGTGGAGGCATAAGAAAGTAAAAAGTAACACAAGCACATTTGACAATGGAAATTAATAAAATTCGGATCTATAATCCAAAATACTTATATAAACTAAAGAGGGTAACGAAATGCTTACCTGGTGTTACTAGACGAGTGGGTCGAGATGAAGAGATTCAACACATTTTTAACAGCTCAATAACTGTAGTTACGTTTAACATACAGGAGTGCACAATGCCAATGTATAATAAGGATAATTAAAGATAAAACTTTGCACCGATATGATAAATTAAAATCAATACATTGTTGAATATAGTATTTACAGTTCTTACATATTTAAATAACTATACAAACTTCTTTAATGAGATCCCAAAGTCTTCTTAATGGCCGGCACCAAGACTCTTCAACGAGTTGTTAAATAGCTTTAACGACACCAAACGCACCCCTAATGTATTCATCTCACCTACGACAATCTATACATAATACATATCTTCCTTGACCTATGTCATCTCAATTTCTCTCTGCTTCTTAAATTTGCTACAATCACGAAACCTAGATGGCGTAAACAATAACCTCTACAATTATGAAGTGTATAAAACAATAAGCGATAGTAGCCATGCTGAGGTATATACAATAACAAATATATAACAATTCCCACGCAAATTGAATCATGAATGTATTATATGCAGCAAGTGGAGATATAAGAAAACAGAGTAAAGTAAATGTGGAAACAAGCAATAAAGTGCAAGCATTCAAGGCATTGGAAAGGACATTAATTCAGATCAACAGTAAACAAGTAGAGATGGAAACGGAACACTTACATTGAATGACTCACGAAGAAAGTCGAGATGCAGAGATTTTAGAATAGCTAAACTTGTAAATGCTGAGAGCGACTCAATAGTACCAGTAGAGATGGAAATGCAGAACTTGAAGTTAAAGAGCAGAGAATTTTCTGGAAACTGAAAATTTTATTTAAATGAGCATATAATTCAAAACTGTTGCTTACATACTAGTGAAAGTCCACGCTGGCAATCCGTGTCAACCTGCCAGGTAAACAAACACACTTTAGATTCTACAGAAGCATTAAAATAAATACCGAAAACGGAAACATTGAGTTTACTTACAAAACGCAGCACTTTAATGCATTATTTTAAAATCCAGACTTGATCGGTCAGTCGGATCGGTCTGACCGAAACCCGCCAACAACTTTGGTTCAGGTTTCAATTTTAACTATTCATCCAAAATCTTAGTTTAATTGTCGATGAAAGAGGGGTAATTAAGTTCTAGAGTTAGAGGGTTTTATAGAGGGAGGGACAGTGGTTAAATGGGTGGTTTCGGATTTAATTTTGGACGTCAGACAAAGCCGGAATTTTCAACAAGAGATGTGAGTCACGGCCGGCGAACGGAAGGATACCAAGTGTCAGGGTTAGAGAGGTTTTTGTATATTGGATGACGGTGGTTCCAGTGGTGGTGTCAAATTGAATTTTGGCCGTTGGAATCAGTCGAAATTTCAAACCTGTGGGATTGATGCGTATGTTTTAGGGGTGTATTTGTAAGGTTTCAAACTTTTTGGATTAACTGTCAAACCGATGGTTTGACCGGTCTGACCGGTCCTACTGGGACCCGATGACTTTAGCGAGTCCCAAACCTGTCCGGTTTTTAAAACAATACGTTAATGTAGTTGGCTTGTCCAAAACGCAACACTTCATTAATTGACTAACAATTAGGTTAACTTCCGTTATTCCACAAACGTTCTTATGTTAAACGACAAATTTTCCAGAGTTAATTTATAATTTAAACAAATTTTGAGGTATTCTTATAATTAACTCTCCAAAAGCAACTTTTGAAATTAAAAGCTATAAAATGCTATTTTTGAAATTCTTTAATAAAATATATTATTGTATAATCTATGATCAATCACCAATTACATGTTTTGTCTATTTCTATTTTTGAGTCGAGAGTCTTGATATTGTTATTTATATTGAAAAGGCACAACAGAGGTGGGAAAGGGGTTAATTTATATTTATATTAATTGTAATCTTCATTTCTTCAAATTCATAATTCAGTTCTCAAAGTTGTCTTTTGATTCATTAATTAAAATAATGACAATGCTATTTTGATCAATTGATCTAGATTAAAAAGCTTTTTGAGAAGATAAATTTTCAAATTTATCCTTCAATAAAATAAATTTATCTTTTGCTTCTAGACTATGCTTTTTGAATAAGAATTAATTCTCTCCATTGACATTATGGAATGATGAGAGAGAAGCAATAATTACTTAAATATTTCAAAGAATAAAAGTTGGAAGTTGGACTTAATTTATTGTACTAATTAATTTTCATAATGTCAAGTAGAGTTGGAAATCAATAATACTAGATATATATCATTTTTACACATCATTTCTCTTACATTATATGACAAAAAATGATTAGTTGATTTTAAATTAAAAATAAATTTTCACCCAATCATTTTTTGCCACATAATGATGTAAGAGAAATGGTATGTAAAAATAATGTGCACCTAGTATTACTTGTTGGAAATTTTGGGCCTGGTTAGGCGAGTCAACCCTAACCCGGCCTGGCTTGAGGTGACCCAGCCAACCCTTCGCCCCGATGAGTTACACAAAAAAAAAATTTGTAACCCACGGGGGCCGGGTTGACCCTCTTTTTTGCAAAAAAAAAAAAATTTAATATTAAATACCTATTATAATCAATTAATCAAATTTAATCGATTCTAATCAATTAATCTATTATAATCAATTCTAATCAATTAAGCAATTTTTATCATAATCAATTAATCTCAATTAATCAATTATGATCAATTAATTAATTATCATTCTAATCAATTAATCAATTGATATATTATAATCAATTACTCTCAATTAATCAATTATAATCAATTAATCAATTATAATCAATTACTCTCAATTAATCAATTATAATCAATTAATCTATTATAATCAATTAATCAATTCTCTTTCTAATCAATTAATAAATTTCAATCGATTAATCAATTAATCAATTAAGCAATTCTCATTCTAATCAATTATTTAATTATAATATTAATCAATTAATCAATTCTGATTTTAGAATTGATTCATTGATTATAATTGATAAAATAATTATAATTGATTGATTAATTACTTAATTAGTATTGATTATAATTGATTCATTAATTAATATTGATTATAATTGATTCATTAATTAGTATTGATTATAATTTATTAATTTATTAGAATTGATTAATTGATTAATTGATGAATTGATTATAATTGACTAATTGAGATTAATTGATGATTTTGGTGATGTGTAAAAAATTAATTTAATTTAATTGATATTTGAAAAAAAAAATCACAAAAAACAATTTAAAAAAAAATTAATTTTTTAATTTTTTTTGCGGGTCCGCCCTGTTAGGCTTGCCCTTAAACCCACCGACCCCGGGTTAGGGGTCGGGCTGGGCTGGCCCTCTAACCCAGCCCGCCCTTGTCGGTGGGCTCGCCCCTTCCCGACCCACCAAAATACTAAGCCTGATGCAGACTTGGGCTCTTTTCCACCTTTAATGTCAAGAGAGGATAACATCGTTAAGTCGTCGACTGCTATGACGATGCAGGTGCACCATCGCGGACGCGAGTTGCGCAATGAAAAAAGAAAGTGAACCTAATAAAATTAGAAAAGAGCAATGGAGAAGCAATGAAGAAATTAATTTTGGAGAAAAATAAAGAAATTGATAATTGAAACTTGAAATAATATAAGAATGGAGAAAAATAAATGAAAATTGTGAGAGATTTGGTTTAATTAGGGCCATATAGTTTTGATAAATTGTTTCTTTTATTTTTTTAAGTTTTTGGGAAGTGATGTGGTATTATATCACCTAAAAACTTGATTTCACATTTAATGAAGAGAGAGAATTAATATTAAATTTTTATTTTTATTTTTTAAGTCATCAAGAATAAATAAGTCTTTTTATATAAGAATCATTTATAAAAAGTCAAATATATCTCTATTTAATTCGAATTAGTTGATCCAACTAGTATTTTCTTTAAAATAAATACATCTTTCAATTTGTCAAATACACTAATTTGTATCAAGTATTTATAATTTGGATAAATTCCATTAAATTTTGCAAAATCTGATCAAATTATAATGCGATTCAACGTAAAATTGCATATATTAAATAATACAATCCCAGCTACTAAAGCACATGATCTTAAAATTCCCACAAAACCTTCAATTTCTGCATAGAAATTGACTAAATTTATTATTGCAAAATGTAGATGGTGAAGGTCAATGCTGCCTACCACCATTTGGTTACTGCTATGCATGAATTTTCGTAGCAAGCTCGGAGTAGAAAATAACACGCACTACATGAAACTCGTAGCCAAATACAGCTTGCTTAACATCGAATTCGATATTTGTTATAATTCGCACGTAAAGGGATCTTGATGAATTCAATGTTCCTGTTTAATAGTTATCCAAAAGATTAAGAGATAAATATTATCTTCTAATATCTTTATAGTAGTTCGATCACATAAATTATGAGATATATACCAAATGTAACCATAATCCTGAATTTAGAGAGCTTACTTTCAAAGTATTTTATATATAAATACCAAAAAAAAAAATACAATAAAAAGGGTTAGAAAGTCTAATAAGCAATTAAAAAAAAAACTCATTGTATTCTTTTACTAATAAAAAAGACAGTAGAGGTAGGCCTAAGAATTCATTTGACTGAATTACTTTAAAAATTTGCTGGTATATATTATTTATAGGTTTTTTTTTTTTCTTCAAGAATTGATTAATTGATCACATAAAAAAGTAGTATAATAATTTATTTATGACATTTATGTTGACTTGACATTACAAATAAAGCGAGGCCTATACTGTCATTATATTGTCAGTTATTAGGTCTGAGACTTCAATTGTAATAATGACAATAAATTGTGGTGACAGATATTTTATCCCGAGTAAAACTAGATTTTATAATCATTTCTCATAAAAATTTTTAACAAATAATTTATTTAGCAACTTTTATCATACTTTACATCATAATAAGGGTCCTTTAGATTTAGAAAATCACCTGATAATTAGATTTGGATATAATTGATGGGAATTACTAGATTAGGTATATTTGTTAAACCAAGTAATTACTTGATTAAAGTATAATTGATGGTAATTAGAGGGACTCAATTACATTCTCCAATTCTTATGGGAGGATTGTGAATTGGATGTAATTACACTGTGTAATTACAAAATAATTTAATACCAAAAATAAAAATAAAATATTTTTTAATTATCAAAATATTTTTTAACTGCATAATATTTTTTAATTACTAAAATATTTTTTTAATTATAAAATATTTTAATACCAAAAAATAAAAATAAAATATTTTTTCAATTACAAAAGATTTTTTAATTACACTCTCCAAGTCACATGATGTTTTTTAATTTAAAAGAGGTTTTAATTTTTTATTTTAATTATAATTAAAATTTTATTTATTTTATAAAAGTACTATAGCTGTTGATAAAATATTTATTAGTTAATAATATCTATTTTAAATATTTGTTATTAATAATTTTATTTTTCTATGTAATTACCAATTGTCCTACCAAATATGATATTAGTAATTCAGATGTAATTACAATATGACATCCAAACATATCATATATTTTAAAAGACTGTGTAATTACTAGAGTATATAATTATTACTCTAGTAATTATACACTCTAGTAAGTATACACCCTAGTAATTACAGTGTGGTTTCCAAACACATCCTAAATAATTTGTAATCTAACAAAAATTTATGTTGTAATAGCTTGAGTCTTGTTGACGGGTAAATTTGAACTGTCAACTAATTAATGAACTAGCTAGTCGCTAATGAACGAACTGGTCGAGTTTTACTGGTGATAGCGTGAATTTTATCTGAAAATGCATTAGGTCGTTGGGACGAGTGAGATCGCTACGAGGAAATGAAAAAAAATAACAGCCTGAATTTATAAGTGGTTCGGAGGCTTGATAACATCTCTTACTTCCACTGATATTGTATTGAGAATAAGGTTACAATTTCTTATAGCAAGCGATGTAACAGAAAATATAACAATACTAACAATGTATCTAGATATTGATTTTACTTTCTAGAGAGAGAATTTTCAGAATGTCGATCCATCTCAATGAGGATAAACACTCATATTTATAGGGGTTAAGAGGCGGCCACTGTAGATCCCACTTGATGGATAAATCTCATCAGTTTGCTAGGTGTCATGGTGACAAATCTTCTTGGAACTTCCATCTAAGGTCAAGTGGTAGTGATTAGAAAACATCTATATTATGATGATGTCGCAGGGATAGGTGTAGCAACCTGACAGGTCGTATGATGTCATCATTGTTCACATAACTTTTAATACAATTTTACCCATAACATATACCCCCTGGTTTTTTAAGTTCATTTTCGGATTTCGAAAAGCAAGAGTTTCTGTAAAGCTCTTACTACTTTGATCTTGAGAACACATCTCTACTCAAACGATCTTGTTGTGACATCGTTTGCGTAGGTGATCGAGAAGAGAACACCGCTATACAAAACGATCCATTGTCGCTTCATTTCTGAGTTCGTCCTAGTTGAAGTGACATTTTATCGAGAAGTTGTAAAACATTAAATGCGATACAGACGCATTTAATGTATAGCCATCATTGCAGGCAAATCGTGTGCACGTGGGCGGGAAAAACGATCACGCTCCCACTAACTTGGTGGCCACGAATTTCTCGGCCAGTTGACGCGTGTCGTTTCGAACGGCTCAAATCAATTCACTTCACGGGCTTTATGGAGAGTAACCGTCGCGCTGGATCTGTGACATGTGTATCTCATTAACGGTCAGGATGAATCTCATATTTATTATGCAATGAGGGATGAGGAATCACAGTCGTTGATCGTTGCCATGTCAGATGAACAGACGGCTGCAATCTAACTGAGGATTTTGAATATGCTTCAAAGAGGGAAAACCCAAAAAATGTTTTGCTTCTCCTCGACGTTTATTCTTCTTCACTTTTTGCTTTCCAGAGAAACATAAACACTTCACTTATCCTTTCAATCTTCCTTCGTTTTCCAAGCTTATCTTTACCGGAAAAATGCATTTATGTCGTTCCTGGACTTCAGATAACTCGCCGTTCGTACTTGTTGTTAACTTCCGACGATATTCAAGTAGACTCATTACCTCATTCATTTGCTCTTAGTTTACCCGAATGGTTTATTTGGTTTGTTTGAGTGTTTGTGTGGTAATTTTGTTGATGGTGAAACGATTGCATTTCTGGGAATGGTGAAGAGAGTAAGGTGTATATATGTCTTCCAGTGTTTGTTTTTGGGGAGTTTTTGATTGAAAAATTGGTGGTAAAGGGTTTAGGTTTTTCTTATGCTTGTTTATACGGTCGTATTGTAGGGATGGCGAAGTCATTGATGTTAGTTCGTCGTCGAATGAGTCTACTGAATCAGATCTACTTCTCGATCACTTGTTTCTCAATATAAAATTTAATTTTATGACGAACTGCCCCCTTTACAAGCTGTACCTTTGCATACGATTTACGCCAGCGAACAAGAAGTGCAATCTCCTTACCGACTAGAAAATCAGGAGTTGCGACCTCTTTTGCTGATAGAATATCCAGGATACCCAATGACCAACGATCAAGAGCACACTCAATCGGGCAGTTATACCCTTGAGAATACTCCTCCTCCACCTGATTCTTTTGTACCAACTGCAATCACTACTGAAGAAGTGCAAGAGATAACTCAAAAATACATCGTGAGGGTGTCGATTTTGTGGAATCCCAACTACTCCATTGAGTGTCCACCTGATGGTATGACCTCGATGTCTGAACAAATTTTGATGATGCGGGCTTGTGTTCCTCTTCATCCTTTTATCCAAGAGGTGTTAAGTTATTTTGGCTTGGCACCGATGTAACTAAATCCCAACGGTTATCGCATCGTAATGGGCATTTACATCGCCTACATGGAAAACAATATGGATGCCCCTACGACTGCAGAGCTCGCTTGTGCTTATGTCTTGAAACGGAGCAAAACAGATACTTATTACTACCGTCCCAAAGAAGAGTGATCGCCAAATGTATCACAGGAGCGGCCAGCAACGCTGGTGACTGCATGACAAAATACTTCTTCTTCAATTATCCGGGATGTTGGACTATCATTAAAGAACCTAGTAAGTCTTCTTTCTGGAGATCGTCGATTTTTTTTAACGAGCTCTCTTCCCATAATAGTTAACTGGGGTGATTCTGTTCGGACGCACATTGATCGTACAAGGATGATTAAGTTCGGAAATCTTTTCGAAGAAAAGTTGAAGTGCGCCAATATTTTGACTTTGGAGCTGCTAAGGAAGCATTACTTCATCGCTCCAGAAGCGAATTTCAAAGTGTCACTCCCTGAACCAGGTAGAAACATCTCTTCATAAAAGAAAAGTTTTCATTAGTTTAAACTATCTTTAATCGATCAGGTCGCCACTTTTTTTTATGATCTTGCAACGGTCCCAACAAGGAGGGGAGACCGGTAAAGGAGGTTGTTGGTTCGCGACCAACTTTACAACTTCCATTATTCTTGGCTCCTGTATCATCTAGTAGGGTCCAAGTTCAAGCACCAACTGATCGCACTATTGATGAATCAGCTAGTCGCTAATGAACGAGCTGGCCGAGTTTTACTAGTGAGAGCGTGAATTTGATCTGAAAATGCGTTAGGTCGTTGGGACGAGTGAGATCGCTACAAGGAAATAAAAGAAAATAACAGCCTGAATTTATAAGTGGTTTGGAGGCCTGATAGCATCTCTTACTTCCACTGATATTGTATTGAGAATAAGGTTACAATTTCTAATCGCAAGCGATGTAACAGAAAATATAACAATACTAACAATGTATCTAGATATTGATTTTACTTTCTAAAGAGAGAGTTTTCAGAATGTCGATCCATCTCAATAAGGATAGAACACTCATATTTATAAGGGTTAGAAGGCGGCCACTGTAGATCTCATCAGTTCGCTAGGTGTTATGGTGACAAATCTTCTTGGAACTTCCATCTAAGATCAAGTGGCAGTGATTGGAAAACAACTATGTTATATATGATGATGTCGCAAGGACAGGTATAACGACCTGACACTGACTAGTCGTATGATATCATCACTGTTCACATAACTTTTAATACAAATTTACCCATAACAAGTCTAAATTAATTACTATTTTGCTATTGTGTACTAAAATTACCCAATTATATGAAATACATTTTCTTTAAATTTTAATATGTTTATTTAAAAAAGAAAAAGGTGTCAACTGAGGAAAATTTCTTAATTTTTTTTTCCTTTAATATTGAATCAGGATTTCTAATGATGTAGACTTCGGTGGCTGAAATTCAACCACATCTTCCTGTGCTGCGAAAAAAGTTCCAGATTTCTTCCCCAAGCAAAAAGATTGATTTTTTTGTACGTGCTCTGATAATCTCCATGGATACTCTTTCAAGCTCTGTTTCAACTCTCAAAGTACCGGTTCTGCACCCAACACCTCGTGAATTATATCACTTCAAAGTCAAAGCTCCCCCTGCTTCTCACCAACTCCATCAACACCATTCCCACCTCTCTTCAACAACTAAACCCAACAAAACCACCAGTTCCTTCCCTCACAAGAACCTTAGTTTTCCATTAATCAGTTCCTCCGGGACCTCCTCCCCCAAGTCAGTATCTCCTAATATCTATCGAAAACCAGCCAGCGGTTATGCCGCCGCTCTTCTTGACAAAGCTCTATGCCACAGTTCACTTGAAGCAGTCCAGAAAGACGTACAAAGATTATTAAGGTTGTTCAAGAATGAGCAAATTCAAACTATCTTAATTAACCCGCTTATGGGCGACAAAGAGAAGGGAGAAATTGTGAACGA
This sequence comes from Toxicodendron radicans, assembly GCA_009867345.2. Classification (NCBI taxonomy): domain Eukaryota; kingdom Viridiplantae; phylum Streptophyta; class Magnoliopsida; order Sapindales; family Anacardiaceae; genus Toxicodendron; species Toxicodendron radicans. Next base: position 7,543,095 of record WYDK02000059.1, read on the forward strand.
AGTGGTCAATACAAGGAAGATTAATAGGTACTTGGCGGGTATACTGAGGATGATTGTTGAGAAGAATAAAGCTGGGATGGTGAGTGAGGTTTTGGAGGAATTTGGGAGGATTTACGAGGAGTTAATTGGGACTAGAAGATGTACTGTTTTTGATTGCTAAGAGAGTGCACAAGTTTAGTGGGGCTGCAAAGGTGAAGACTGAAGATAGAGAAATTGGTTGACCAGAGAGTTCCATCTTCTGTTGTTTAAAACAAATGCATCTAAGTAGCTGCAAAAAATTGTAATTGATATCGTTACTGCTGAATGAGAATTTCTGATATAGCTAGTTGAATTTGTATATCCTGTTAGATGAATCAAAGTTGGGTATCTAATTCAAAGCTGAAACTGACTTTTACAGCCGTATGTCCTTCAATCTGATCAACAATTAAATCAATAGATGAAACAATCTTTCTTATAATCCATTGAAGCCCAACAAATTCGTTACTCTATTAAGTGTTTTTTTTTTTTTTAAAGTTGACATAAATTTAAAGTTTGGTATTTCTTTTTTTATGTCATATTAACATAAGTACTTCGAGATTTATGTAGCATCCTTTTGCCTTTTAATAACCCCTCAAATTTAATAACTTGAGAAGTAATCTCCCAAAATTGGTGTTGAGATGTTGCGCAACTCCATGAGGACCGCTCGTCGTTCGCTTTCCACCGTGACACCACCAATCAAACCCTGGCCTCAACGCCTCTACCCCAAACGCCTAGCCTCCATGATCTCCCGACAACAAAATCTCGATCTTGCCCTTCAAATATTCGTCTACGCCGGCAAATTCCACCCCAACTTTTCCCATACTTACGATACCTACCACTCAATCATATACAAACTCTCTCGTGCTCGTGCCTTTGACGCCGTTGAATCTCTCCTCTCAGAATTACGACAAAAACCAGAAATTAAATGCGGTGAAAATTTATTCATCGATGTACTTCGTAGTTACGGACTAGCTTCCCGTCCTGAGTTAGCTGTAAAAACATTCTTACGCATCGAAAAGTTTAACGTCCAACGTTCGGTGAGGTCGTTAAATACATTGTTAAACGCTTTAGTGCAAAATAAGCGGTACGATTTGGTTCATTTAATGTTCAAGAATTGTAAGAACAAGTTTAACGTTGTTCCAAACGTGTTTACTTGTAACATTCTGATTAAAGCGCTTTGTAAGAAAAATGACGTTGAGGGCGCGATTAAGGTTTTAGATGAAATGCCGTCAATGGGGATGGTACCTAATGTGGTGACATATACCACGATTTTAGGAGGGTTTGTTTGGAGAGGAGATATTGACGGTGCTAAGGGAGTTTTTGCCGAGATTTTGGATCGTGGGTGGGTACCTGATGCGACGACGTATACAGTTTTAATGGATGGATATATTAAGCAAGGGCGATTAATTGATGCTGTTAAGGTGATGGATGATATGGAAGATAACGGTGTTGAGCCTAATGATGTTACTTATGGGGTTATGATTGAAGGTCTCTGTAAGGGAAAAAAATCCGGTGAAGCACGTAACTTGTTTGATGATATGCTCGAGAGAAAGTATGTACCGAGTTCATCCCTCTGTTGTAAGGTAATTGATTTGTTGTGTGAGGAGAGGAAGGTTGAGGATGCTTGTCAGTTGTGGAAAAGGCTTTTAAAGAAGAACTGTATGCCGGATAATGCCATTTCAAGTACGCTTATTCATTGGCTTTGTAAAGAAGCGAAAATTTGGGAGGCCAAGAAGTTATTCGATGAGTTTGAAAGAGGTTCGATTCCGAGTTTGTTAACGTATAATACGTTGATTGCAGGATTGTGTGAGAATGGGGAGTTGACTGAGGCAGGAAGGCTGTGGGATGACATGGTGGAGAAAGGGCACGAGCCGAATGCATTTACTTACAACATGTTGATAAAAGGGTTTTGTAAGATCGGCAATGCAAAGGAGGGGATTAGGATTTTAGAGGAAATGTTGGATAAAAAATGCTTACCTAATAAGTCGACTTTTTCTTTATTGATAGAGGGTCTTTTTGAGTCAGGAAAGGAAGGAGAGGTTAGTAAGGTTGTCTCTATGGCAATGGCTAGTGGAGATGTTGACAGTGATTCTTGGGATTTTTTCTTGACTAGGATCATTGGTACTCTGGATAACGGGGCTGATACTCTGGATAGATTATTGTTAGAGAATGCTACTTTGACATAAGCTTTGGGCTCATAGTAAATTGCAAATCTGGAGAAAGTTGGAACCTGCCTTCACCCTGCCCCCCAATTTCCGCATTTGGGAACAACATTCAAAGAAAGACTTCTAAGTCGATTTGAATTAGTGACTGAGCATTTAGATTCAAGTTATTTGAAATAACTGAGTGCAGACTTGAATAGTGTGGACATTCGAATTGTCCTGTTTGAGGTGTCAAGATTTCGTCATGAGGAACTTAATGAACGAAGAAGAGAAGTGATGAATAGTGGTAGTTCACCATAGTTTGACAGAGACGTATTTAGAAGCTACCAAATTATTTTCAAAGCGAGGAGATATATTATTGCAGACACACATCACACTTTTATACTGACCATGGAGAGTGGATTGACAGCAGCAGATCGTTTATTAGATTTTCTGAACCTTTTGCCCACCTACATAAAACGCGTGATTGTTTCTCCAAAGTTAAGTTGTGTTATTTTTATTTAATGGGATTGTTGACAATGCAACTGTTTGAATAGTTGGCAATTATGATAAAAACGAAATGGACCAAAGGACACGATTCTTTTACGATCTTGGTATTGGATTCAGGGAACCGCCAAGTAAACACTCGACTTGATGCATTTGTTCATAGCAGATTGATGATTCTTTTCAAGTCTCCTACTACTACATTACTAGGAAATGTTTGACCGACTTTACCTCAGAAACAATTGATTGGCGCAATTGCTGCAATAGACTAATTCCATTTCATTATCTGAGCAATGATACGTGTACCTTTTGATTAGCTGTCCTGCTTTAACATCAATGTATACGTAATACGTATACCATCTCTCTTGTCTTGTGAAATAGGACTAATTTCTAATAACGAAACGTTACTGATATATGATGAAACTTTTTTGAGTTAAGACTTCCATTTCCACGTTGAACAAGTCAATTCAGTTGTGGAATTGAAGTGAAGACTCGTAGCCATCTTGGATACTATTTTTCCAGTCCGCGTGTTTCTGTTATGGGGCATTTTGACCTGTGTCAATAATTCTAAATTTCAACCTAAAACCGGTTTTGGTGAATTTCTCCTTCAGATAAACAATAAATACGGATTCACAATCCAATCTCACAATCCATATAATAGTTTCCAATTAATCAACACACAATTGCTCAAGTGTGATCAATCTGAAACCCACCCACTCATTTCTGGCGTACTGTAACATTCATTCACTGTTTAACACGTATACAATCTTCGACAAACGTGAAAAGTCACTACTGGAAAGAGCCGCATAAAACATTAAAAATGGTACACTAACAATTTAATTTCCTTACAGATGTATTAATTTTTTATATCATGATATTCTATGATGATAATGTTATATATTGATTAAGGAGATTAAGTATATATTAATCAAGTTTATGACACAAACTTAAATGCCTCACTAATAAAAAATAACAATAGTATCACTTCACATAAAGACTAATTTACAATAATACAAGAATAAAATTTCAGCATTTGACATTTGGTAGCTGAAAGCTTTAAAGAATCAAAGATCCATTACACAACTGACAACACACGGCAGACAAAGGCAACATATATATATATAGAGAAAATAAAAAAAATAAGCCAATTATAAAATCAGTAATATTATATATATAAATAAATTTTATAAGAATTTTTATATAAAATGATGTATGAGTTGATGAATGAAAAAGTGAAAACAAAGATTTTAATTTATAATATTGATTATGATGCGAAACAACAAAAGAGAGAGATTGAACTTTAAGAAAAACAATGATACGATAATCAGTACCGAATTGTATTAAGATTCATATTCTAAATTCAACAAAACAACCAGAAAAGGTTTATGCATCAGATTATTCTGTTCATTTTCTATCCCTTCACTTTTTATAAATTTTTTTTTGTAAGATTTATGAGGATAAGGTAGTTATTTATACAAGATCCATTGGTTTTTTATATTTATTTTTGTGAGGGGAAGTTACTTATGGTTATTACACAGGTCAAAGCAAGTGACATGAAAAAAGTCCCTGTGAACAGCACAGGGCCAAGACTTGGGAAAGAGTCTTTACTGCCTTACGACAAGTTGTGAAGAAACAACAAATAAATTAAATATAGTTGAAAAAATACTTTTAATTGCAATTTTATATTTCTTCCTAGACTTCTAGTTTAGTTTAGTTCATTCGGGTCTCTCTGGTCCGGCGACTGCTCAAAGGCTCGTGCTGATCGGGATATTTTTTTTTTCCCGGAAAACACTTTGGTATATCATTTGAAGCGGGCGGTCCTACAGGGAATTTTCACGGACCTCCTTGTTTCAGGTATCTCTCTTTCTCCTATATTGTTGAAAGCTCTTGTTTTAATACAATTGAACTTTTACGGACTCTGTTCATTTTGGTCTTCACTTCTGTTCTGTTTTGGTTTTGCAAGTTGCATTTTGAAGAAAGAAAATTGGAACTTTTGATTTTATGATCTCATTATGTTGAATTAGACTCAAATTGACAGTTCATGCACTGTTTGTGTTGTTGGACTCTATTGAAGCTACCGATGCTGCTTGGCTGAGGAGAAAATACCGGAAAATAACAAGAAGTTTTACTTGATGTTAGATTTGGATTTTTTTTTTTTTTTTAAAAAACTACCTAAAAGATTATCTGGGCACGACTGATTTGAATTTTTTAGTTTATAGAAATTTGATTCAGATGTCTTTTGTACTGTCAGAAAGTTCTGGAAGACAAAGAGGAAAAGTAAGAAAAAGCAAATATTTTGTTGCTTTTATTTTTATTTTTCATTAAAATGGCTAATTAGGCCCAAGACAGTATTCGGCATAGCGGGTTTTACCAGTTTTAATGGTTATCAAATAATGTAGAATCTTAGACTCATAATTTTTTTTGTCTTCTACATTTAATGGCTTGACATTCAGTTATTTGTTTTCCTTATGGCTCCATGTTCTTTGTGACTAATTGATGGCGTAGTTCTATTAGTATATGAGTTAAGTTTTGAATATATAATTAACATGAAATTGAAAGTTATAAGCAAATAGCTGACAGTTTATTTCAAATTGGAACCCAGTGTAGGCATATTTTTGAAAAGTTTGAAGGGTGATTTAGGCATCTATGCTGTTCTCATTAAAAATGCTCAGACAGTTGCCTTGCAATTTGACTTCTTCCCTTTCTAGTCAGTTATAAATGGGAAAAGAGGGTTTTGCTTCCTAGACTGAGTTGGGTTGTGAAATTATGGCACTAGATGTGGTTACTAGTGCCTCCTCTGTTCCGGCTGCAGAAGTCCTTTCTCAGATTATAGAGGCCATCCTTGAGATGGTGGTTGCTGCCAACAATGTCTTGGTTAACAAGGAGAGTTTTATTGAAGTTTCAACTTATTTAGAGAGGATTGTCCCAGTCTTGAAAGAGCTGAATAGAAAAGATGTTGGTAATTCTGAGAGCTTAAACAATGCGATAGAGATTCTTAATCGAGAAATAAAAGCTGCTAACCAACTTACCATGGAATGCAGCAAGAAAAACAAAGTGTATCAATTGATGAATTGTCGAGCAATAGTTAAGCGCTTAGGGGATGTGACTAGAGAAATCAGCCGTGCGCTCAGTCTTATTCCTTTGGCCTCTCTAGATCTTTCGACAGGTATAATTGAAGAGATTGGAAAACTCTGTGAGAATATGGGCAGAGCTCAGTTTAGGGCAGCTATAGCAGAAGAAGAAATTCTGGAGAAAGTTGAATCGGGAATACAGGACAGGAATGTTGATCGTTCTTATGCCAATCATTTACTGTCTCTCATAGCAGATGCTGTTGGTATCTCAACTGAGAGGTCAGCATGGAAGAAGGAGCTCAATGAATTTAAGAGTGAGATTGAAAATGCCCGGCTGAGGAAAGATCAAGCTGAGGCTATACAAATGGATCAGATTATTGCTTTGTTAGAAAGAGCAGATGCTGCTTCATCCCCAAGGGAGAAAGAGATAAAGTATTTCTCCAAGCGGAAGTCTTTGGGTAGTCAGCCTTTAGAACCTCTCCAATCTTTTTATTGTCCAATCACCCGGGATGTTATGGTGGACCCTGTGGAGACTTCTTCAGGACAGACATTTGAGAGAAGTGCAATAGATAAATGGTTTTCAGATGGGAACAAATTGTGTCCCCTAACCATGACCATTCTAGATACATCAATTCTTCGGCCGAACAAAACTTTGAGGCAGTCAATTGAAGAATGGAAGGATAGAAACACCATGATTACAATCGCTTCTATGAGACCAAAACTCATGTTCGAAGAAGTGGGAGAAGTGCTTCATTGCCTGGAACAGCTACAGGATCTCTGTCAACAAAGAGACCAGCATCGGGAATGGATAATTTTGGAGAACTACATACCAAGTCTTGTTAATTTACTTGGTTCTAAAGATCGTGATGTGAGGAATCGAACTCTTGTCATCCTTCGCATTTTAGCAAAGTATAGTGACGATGCTAAGGTACCTAACTTAAACTACAATTTTTTTTTTCTGTGGTTTGACTTTGTAACAAGGAGTGAGAAGGTTGCTTTCTAAAACTTCGTTTAGTATCAATCTAATATGTAATTAAGTGTTTTCATGAGTATGTTTTAAATTTGTTAGATAGTCCGGACATGTTTACTTAGAATATCTTTATCGATGTATTGATACAAATGTTTATATTTTCTTGCTCTCTCCTCACAGCTGCCTAATGGGTAATGTGAGGTAGGTATACTAATTTGTTCAATTTATGAGTTATAATTTTTAATAGAAACTTAGGTAAAAAAAAAATTACTGAATTTTATTTTCTAGGATCATTCTTTATTTCAATGTTCATCATACTGACTATGCTAATTTTGTCTTCTTTGGTCTAGGATACTCCTGATGTACAGTCTTCTTTTGCTAACTGGGATAATTTGCAATTAAGATGTGTATATGATTATAATTACCAAAAGTGCTGATCACTTTCTTAGATTTTATTTTCTCTAATAACTGAAAACATGCTGCAGGAAAGACTAGCAAAAGCTGATAATGCAATTGAATATATTGTTCGATCTCTTGGACGCCGTATTGAGGAGAGGAAGTTAGCAGTTGCATTATTATTGGAATTATCACATTATGATATGTTACGAGACTGTATTGGCAAAGTTCAGGGCTGCATTCTCCTCTTGGTGACTATGTCAAGTAGTGATGATAGTCAAGCTTCCAGAGATGCAGAGGAGCTATTGGAGAATCTCTCATTCTCTGACCAAAATGTGGTTCAGATGGCAAAGGCAAATTATTTTAAACATTTGCTGCAGCGACTCTCAACAGGTTTTTTTTACACGTGACCTTTTAACTTCTTTGTTAAAATTCAATTTAGTTTTTTTTTCATGAGTGGCCTTTGTACTGTTATTTTCTTTTGAATAGTTTTTTTATTTATTTTCTGGTGGAAATTAGGAAAGTCCCCAGTGCAAATTAAATAGTTGCTTAGGGTAGGTAACCACTTAAGTTTTCTAAGGTTTTTGCAACCAAATGTAACATTAGCCTGCAACTGCAATATGTGGGATTGTTCAACTTTGAACTTTTAAGATTGAGAAGTTTCTTTTCACATGAATAATGATAGCCTAGATAATAAAATGGATTTAGTGCTGAAGCATTTGCCTCCAATCAAATCTTCACTTGTTTTCTTTTAGAGTATAATGACAAATGATTTAAATGTCGAGGGTAATCTAATGACTTAATTTTCAGATCAATTTCGTATGCTAAAAGATTTTACTCATGTTTCAATGGCACTGTTTCATTGTTTGTGCAGGTCCTGAAGATGTTAAAATGCTCATGGCAACAACTTTAGCTGAAATGGAGTTGACTGATCACCATAAAGCATCTTTGCTTGAAGGAGTACTGGGTCCACTTCTTCAGTTGGTCTCTCTTGGTGACATTCAAATGAAAAAAGAGGCTGTTAGAGCTCTTCGGAACCTTTCAAGTGTACCTAAAAATGGATTGAAGATGATAAAAGAAGGTGCAGTGGGCCCATTACTTGATCTCCTTCTCCGTCACAGCTCATCATCCTCAAGCTTGCGTGAGCAGGCAGCGGCCACTATTATGCACCTTGCTGTATCAACAATGTCTCAAGAATCCAGCCAGACACCAGTGTCACTATTGGAATCCAATGAAGATACTTTTATGCTCTTCTCTTTAATAAATTTGACAGGGCCTGATGTGCAACAAAGGATTCTCCAAACCTTCAATGCCTTGTGTCAGTCTCCCTCTGCAAGAAATATCAAGACCATGTTAATACAGGTATCTCTTATGGTGGAAGATGTGTGTGTGTATAGGTGCTTTTGAGCTCTGTGTTTGTGTATGTGTTCCATATCCAGATGGAAATAATTGTTGTCTCTTCTTGGGCGCAATTTTCGTATACTGACAAATGCTAATTGCACTAATTTATGGATTGCAAGTTGAGTTAGATGGAGTAAAGTTTTTATTGAAGTATTATTTGTTAGTCTACAGACTACTTATTTTAGACCAAATGCATGTTCTGTGATTACTGGTATAATCAATTAATTAGCTTTTTTATACTTATCCGAAATGTGGCTCCTGAAGGCTTTAATCTAGTGATAGGGTGTTAGCATTTCCCACTAGTCTAGATCGAGGATAGATCTTCAGGAAAAGACTGGGAGAAGCTAGAAGGGCCAGCTTCATACATGACATAAGCACCATTTCATTGGGCATCTTTCTTTTTTACTTTATAAATTGGAATACTGCATATGTCGAGTCCTTCTATCTTCTCGATACTGAAAAGAATTGTGAATATCAGCAATGTTTTGTAGGGATCCTTATTGACTACTTTTGATGACTCCTAGTAGTTTACTATCATTTTATTTTTCGTTTTGCGCCTGTACCGCATCTGAATATCTTCTCCATGCTTTAACTTTCTTTATATGATCACTTCTGTAGGATATCATTGGATAAATACTAACTGGTTTAATGGCATAAAACAGTGTTCAGCTATTCAAATACTAGTTCAGCTATGTGAGCATGACAACCAAAATGTCCGACCAAATGCTGTGAAATTGTTCTGCTGCTTGGTAGATGATGGTGATGAAGCTATAATCCTGGAGCATGTTGGTCAGAAATGCATCGAATCCTTAGTCAAGATCATACAATCTTCAGACAATGAGGAAGAGATTGCCTTTGCAATGGGAATTATCTCTAACCTTCCAGAAGTGCCCCAGTTCACTCAGTGGCTTTTGGATGCGAAGGCACTTCCAATTATTGTGAATTCTTTGAAAAATGGCAGGCAAAATGATCCAAATAAAAGTCAATTAGTTGAAAATGCTGTTGGAGCCATACGACATTTCACTTCTCCGACAAACTCGGGGTGGCAAAAGAGAGCAGCTGAAGCTGGTGTTATTCCCATATTGGTTCAGTTGCTAGAATATGGAACCAGCCTAACAAAAAAACATGCAGCCATTTCTCTTGCTCGGTTTTCGGAAAATTCACTTGGGCTGAGCCATTCAATACCAAAGCGCCAGGGTTTCTGGTGTTTCTCGGCTCCACCAGAAACTGGCTGCAGGGTTCATGGAGGATTCTGTGCCGTTGAAACATCCTTTTGCCTTTTGGAGGCTGATGCAGTTGCACCACTTGTGAGGGTTCTTGAAGAATCAGATCCTGGAGCCTGTGAGGCTTCTTTAGATGCACTACTGACTTTAATTGAAGGTATAAAACTGCAAAGTGGCAGTAAGGTGCTTGAAGAAGCTAATGCCATAGACCGCATGATAAGATTTCTGAGTTCCCCTTCTCCCAGACTGCAGGAGAAGGCTCTGCATGCTATAGAAAGGATTTTCCGACTACCAGAGTTCAAACAAAAGTACGGGAAATCTGCTCAGATGTCTTTGGTTGACTTAACACAGCGGGGCAACAGTAGTATGAAGTCTCTTTCAGCCAGAGTACTTGCTCACTTGGATGTTCTTCACGATCAATCTTCTTATTTTTGAAGAAATTTAGTGGCTTTCAGCTATATGAATTTATAGTTATAGTAGGGCTGAGGAAACAGATGGTGGTGCAAAAGTCTCCTTGATGCTTTAGCTGCGCCAGAATTGTGGACCAAGTGGCGGATGAGTATGCATGAAAAAGCACGAGATTTTGCACTTCCCCGTGGATGGTGAGAGATAGTTCATCTCAAAGCCCAAATGAATTTTGCTGAACTATATTTCTGTTCAGAGCAGCCCATATGCAGTCTGTGCACTGTGGGTTTCGGCCGTTGGAGACTTATACCCAAGGTGACGTGGACATATTTTCATGCTTTTGTTGTAAAGAAGAGGTTTGTTAGAAGGGAAGATTTAATCTGTTTGTACAGTTGAAGCTCAATTGCTGATGGATTTCTTAGAAGATGACGAGAAATCACTGGAGGCCACCACTAGCAGAGTAGCCACTCGTAGTTAACTATATATTTTTTTTTAATTATTATTTATTTCATAAAATATTGAATTCTTTTTATTTATTATTTTCTTCTCTTGCTTTTTGTGACCTAACTTCTTTTTAATTGTTGTGTACAAGGTACAATTATATTATATTAAAGTCAAGTCTTGAATGTATCCAATCTCTATTAGAATTGAACTTGAGTTCATAATAAAAGCTCATTCAACAATAGTAAGTTACCTAACGTGGTTGCAGGCTTCTGAAGTATCTAGAGCTCAAAAACTTATTATCGTTCTTCTGTTTTGATCCAATCATACACCTCTTGATTTTCAAGTCTTCCAAATACGGGCTACGACGTTTTATTTGGGAAGAAATGCCCATCTAAACATGATTAACGATCTAGAAACTATGGACAATCCTACATATTACTGAATGAATATGTACTAACAAGTGTTTCAGTGAATTCACAAAAGAGAAACTTGGTATGAACCAATTGAAACAAATCCATGCCTACACCCTAAGAAATGGCATTGACCATAACAGGTGCCTCATAGTTGAGCTCCTTCGAATCCCAAACATCCCTTACGCACACAACTTGTTCAATCAAATTTCAAACCCAAATGTCTTTCTTTTCAACAAGCTCATTCAAGCCTACTCTTCTCAGAACCAACCTCACCAATGCTTTTCCCTCTACACGCAAATGTGCAGCAAAAAATGCTCCCCAAACCAGCACTCTTACACCTTCCTCTTCACCATTTGTGCTTCACTCAACTCCCTTCCTCATGCCCAAATCCTCCATTCCCATTTTCTTAAATCCGGATTTCAAAGCGAAGTTTTCGCCTTGACTGCTATAGTTGATATGTATGCGAAACTAGGCCGTATAGAGTTAGCACGCAAGATGTTTGATGAAATGCTAGTTAGAGAAGTACCCACTTGGAATTCAATAATAGCGGGGTATGCAAAATGCGGTGATATGGAGGGAGCATTAGAATTGTTTACGTTAATGCCAACTAGGAATGTGGTTTCATGGACAGCAATTATATCCGGTTTTGCACAAAATGGACAGTATGCTAAGGCTTTATCGACGTTTTTGAAAATGGAGGCTGAGAAAGATATTAGGGCTAATGAAGTTACCATAGCTAGTGTGATACCAGCTTGCGCAAATCTTGGGGCTTTAGAGATTGGAGAGAAGATTGAAAAATATGCAAGAGAGAATGGTTTTTTCAAGAATATATATGTGTGCAATGCTGTATTGGAAATGTACGCTAGGTGTGGAAAAATTGATGTGGCAAAGAAGTTGTTCAATGAGATTGGTAAGAGGAGAAATTTGTGCTCTTGGAATTCTATGATCATGGGTTTGGCTGTCCACGGAAAATGTATTGCCACTCTTGAGCTCTATGCGCAAATGCTGGTACAGTCTTTTTGGTTACTGTGATGTTTGTTTTCTTTTATTGCATATTGAAAATTAGTTTTTAACATGTTTGTATTGTACCTTTATGTTTTTGGTGGGTGGTAGCAGAGGGAAGGACCTGCACCTGATGAAGTTACATTTGTCGGACTTCTCTTAGCATGCACTCATGGAGGCATGGTAAGAAAAGGAAGAGAACTTTTTGAATCAATGGAGAAAAGGTTTAATATTACTCCCAAACTGGAACACTATGGATGCGTGGTTGATCTCCTGGGTCGAGCAGGCCAATTACAAGAAGCTTATGATCTTATACAAACTATGCCTATGAAACCAGATTCTGTGATATGGGGTGCTCTTTTAGGAGCTTGCAGTTTTCATGTTAATGTTGAGTTGGGTGAAATAGCGGCTGAGTCTCTCTTTAAGCTAGAGCCCTGGAATCCAGGAAACTTTGTTAGTCTTTCCAATATATATGCATCAACAGGACGGTGGGATGGGGTTGCAAGGTTAAGGAAGGTGATGAAACGTTGTCAGATTACGAAGGGAGCGGGATATAGTCTCATTGAAGAGGGAGGTAATATTCATAAATTCATTGTAGAGGATAAAACGCATCCTAAATGTGATGAGATATGTGCCCTACTGAATGAGCTTTTAGCAAAAATGAAACTACCAAGATATGTTACTTACTTTAAAACTGAACCTGAAGAGCTATACCCGCTGGAGTAGAAATACCCTTTGTCGTGGTGTAATGGATGCTCCTATATTTTTCTTGCCTTTGTTAAATCTTACTCTAAATATGATACCTTTTCGTGCGTTACACCTGTATTGTTACTTTTCCTCATAGTTAACAGTACGGAAAGAGAATGTGGCACAGGAAATTAAGGGCCCTTTCTTTTAATTTTTTTTCAATATCATATTTATTATTCTATTTCAACAAATACTAATACATATTTTTTTATCAATATTACTATCCAAATTCTATCTTATCAATACACATTTTTCTATAAATATTATTTAAATATTATTCAAATCCAATCATATTTTAACAAATATCAATACACATTTTTCTACAAATATTATCTAAATACTATCCAAATATTACT
>WYDK02000059.1:7585469-7617375 GCA_009867345.2 Toxicodendron radicans
TGAGATTCGAAAATTACCCATATTTTTTTCACGTTTTCTCTCTTCCTCAGTTCCTTTTATTTTCTCTCATACTTTTTTTTTCATTTAGTTGAATTAATCAAGAAAGACTACTCATTTGAAAGTCACAAGGTAAAATGATGCTCATTTTTTTTTATTTTGCTTAAAATTCTCTTCTTCTATATTTCTTAATTGATGCAATATGATGAACTATATTGCCCTAGATTGTTTTTATCATTTTATGTTGAAATGACATTTTTCTGCGATGAAGATTGTGAAAAATTGACTACATAATCGAATAAGAGATCAATTGTTAAATGATTGTTTTATTATATATATTGAAAGAGAGATATTTGATGACATTATTAATGAAATAATTATTCAACATTTTCATAACATTAAAAATTATCAAAACAATTATAAAATTGATAATTTAGTATGTATAACTTTAAAAATTAATTTTTTTTTATGTTTATTATTTCAGTATATATTTTATTATAAATTTATCAACTTAGATATTTTGATATAACTTACTATAAATCTTGGCATTGTGCCTGCATCTCCCTCCCAGTGGAGATAGCAATCAAGCAACTACTTAATAAAATGTTGTATGGTTTTTTAAAATATTAAAAAATACCTAAATTACAAAATAATCCTTAAATGTTTGAAATATTTCAAAAACACCCCTAAAAATTACAAACTAACCCCTACAAGTTTGAAATATGACAAAAACCCCTAGAACTTGTATCAGACTGGACAAGTTGCTTGGTCCTGGTCCAACTAGTCGAACTGACTTGTTCGGTCTGGTTTTCAGAACCTTGGTATCAAGTCGTTTTGTATTTGCAATAATTTTTTTTTTATTTCTTTAATACATTTTGCTCTCTATAGCTAGAAAATGGCTCACCAAGATTTCTCATTTTAATAAAGAATAATGTTATGCTTATTTGCTTATAAGTAAGTTATACAAATAAGCATACAACCAGACAAAAAACATAAGATAGAGTAATCATTTTATATTGATTTTATGTAATTTTTGTTTGATTGTATGACGGTTTGTATGACTCATTTGTAAGTATAACATCATCCATAATTCATTTGTAAGTATAATATCATCCATAACTCTTATATAATAATTATATCTCATTAATGTTAACGCGGGAGTTCCGTTGATAAAGAATGAAAACGTAAAAATTATAAACTACGGGTTGACTAATTATAATACAAATTTTTAATATGAATTTTGTTAATTTATTAAAACAATCCTGTCATTTAGGAAAATTACCTAAAATAAATATATTAACCACAACTCCTTTTATTATTAATTAAAACAAATTGGAAATTGGATTCATAAAATTTCACATGAAACTACTAATAAATTGTACACAATCACAGTAAGAGTATCATTAAGTTTGGCTTTGGCTATGCTATCGATCATTAGTTTTGAGTTTTGACATACAATAGGTGATGAAGGAAGCCTAATATTTTGAAAGTTTTTATTAGTTTTGACATACAACAGGTGACATACAATCATATATTACTGTAATTAATAAAATTGTATTCTTGTCAATAAAAACCTCTGTATTATTTACTAATAAGTAATGTTATATATATATATATATATATATATTAATTATGTAAATTATTTCTAACAAATTAATGTAATAATTTTATCTGTTTAATATATAATTTATTCTAATTTTTCTAAATTATCTTTAATTTAAAATTATTAAATCTTACTGAAACACACAAGACAAGAGTGAGGTTGTAAAATGGATTATTATTTCTTACGAATATAACAATTAACATAGATATGTGAACACCCTATATAAATAGAGCAGCTCTTGGTCAGTCCCGCTCGATCTTTCTCAGACCGGAGCTCAAAAAAATTCAAAAAGAAAAGATGCCAGAAGCAGAATCAAGGGCTAATTTTGGAAATGCGAATCCAACAGTTGATCCCATCGATCATCTTCCACTCTCTCTTCTCCGATCCGAGTACATCCCCGCCGCACCGACCCGATCTTTATCCACAATCGACTGGTTACCTGAGTTTGCCGGTTACTCATGGGTGGCGTACGGAGCATCTTCTCTTCTAGTGATCTCTCATTTTCCTTCTCCCCTCTCCCAAGATGAAACCCTAATTGGTCCCATTTTTCGCCAATTTTTCGAGCTCTCCGATGATTCAACACCCGTCAGCGCCGTTTCTTGGTCTCCCGTAACTCCTTCAATTGGCGGCCTTGGTGCTGCCTCGGGGAATTGTATCTATGTCTTTACTCATGATTCGGGGAGCTCCAAAGGTATTAAGAGTTTTTTTGCGTTTGATTTTCTGTTTGTTTACCAAGAAAGTTGATGGAAAGAATATTAGAAACCTACTAGCATGAGTACACACTCACTATTACTCTTACTTAGCCTTGCAAAAAAACTGTTTTCTTAACAATTTTTATGGTTTAGTTCATAAGAAATGCTAGCCGTAATATAGGTTAATTAAAAGTTACTTTTTGTTTAGTTAATTTTTTTTTCTAAATTTTTCGCAATATAGGTTGTTATAACACGTGCAGTGGAGTCTGAACTGCGTTGCTGAGTTCATCAAATGCTGAAATTAAAGAATTTTACGTGCAACTATACTGCCTTTTACCATATTCTTATTTTGATATTTATCTTTGTTACTTTTCATTTAGAGTTTATGGGTTCTTCTGTCAGCATATGTGTCTCAAAAGAGATAAAAAAAGAGAGGTGAAGGAGCATGTTCTAAAACCAGTTGCATACAGACCATATACCTAGCTGATTGTTAATCAGATAATCAGCTGTTTTAATTTTTTTTTTTAAATATTCTTTTTAGTTCGAATTCAAATTTCTTTTACTCATATTCAGGTTCTTTTTGTTGGAGCCAGAATGCAGTACTCATACAATGTACAAAGGTGGAGGCAATTCAATGGACGGGGTCTGGGGATGGGATCATTGCTGGTGGAATTGAGATCGTTTTGTGGAAAAAGCAAAACACATCCTGGGAAATAGCTTGGAAGTTTAAAGAGAATCAGCCTCAAAATCTTGTTTCTGCAACTTGGTCTATTGAGGGACCTTCTGCAACTGCAGCTTTTATGTATAAACCAGACCTTGGAGGATCTAATGAGGCAGGCAAGTGTGTTTCAGTTTGTTACAGTGATGGAAAATCTGAATATGCAAAAGTCAGGCTACGTCATCCTCAGCCCATTGCAATGATTCAATGGAGGCCATCAACGAGAAGGCAATTCCAGGGAGATGCAAAACATTCATCTAGGCATGTGCTGCTAACATGCTGCTTAGATGGAACTCTAAGATTATGGAGTGAGATGGATAGCGGGAGGGTTAAAAAAGTTGGCAGGGACATTAATGATTGTAAAACCATGGGACGATCTTTTTGTGTTGTTGCTGTGATTGAAGTAAATCAGGCCTTGAATGGAGATCTTGGAATGGATGTATTTTTTACATGGGCAACAGAAAACACAAGCATGTTTAAAACCAGTGAAGGAGACAACCAATTTATTTCTGCTGGAGGATTTGAGCATGGAAGGACTGGCAAATGTGAGTGGTTAATTGGGTTTGGTCCTGGAATGCTGGTTACTTTCTGGGCTATCCATTGTCTTGATGACATCAATCCCTTAAGGTTCCCACGAGTTACATTATGGAAGAAACAAAGCCTGGAATCTGGAAATCTTAATAGAAGTGATTTTTCAAGTTTTAAGGAGCAATTAATTCTTAATAAAGTTGTTATTTTAAGAAACTGCGTTTCTGGTCCTCCAACTGTTTGCTCTTTGATTCGTCTATCACCTAGTAACTCCTTGGTCTGGTCCTTTTTACATACCCAAACATCAAAAAACATAAAGGATATATCTCCTAATGAATCCCAAACAGGAAACTTCTTGTCATTTTCAGCCAGTGGGGTTTTAAATATAGATGGTCACATGGGAAAAATCTTACAAGTTGCTGTGCATCCTTGTGTCTCTGAAGTTGAACTTGCTGTTTCTCTTGATTCCAATGGGTTGCTGTTATTCTGGTCTCTTTCTACCATTTCAAACAGCATCTCTGCCTTCCCAACGTTGATTCCTACATGGAAACTTTGTGGAAAACTTGGAACTCAAGGTTTGTGTTCAAAATATACGGCCTTGAGCTGGGCTCCTTCGATGCTGCATGAAGAAAGGGTTCTTCTTATGGGTCATGTTGCAGGAATAGATTGCTTTATAGTAAAGGTTTCTCAAACTGAAGAGGATGAAATATCATGTAATTACATATGCACTATACCTCTTAGCGGTCATAGGACTTATGAGGAAGGTCCTACAAATATATTTTCTATACCTTTGCCGTCTTGTAACAATAAAACGGTAAAGTATAATAAATTTATGCTTTTGGGGGTGTGGATGAATGGGTTTGAGGCTCTATCATGGGAAATCTCCTTACACCCTGTTGATTTACTGGAAAGATGCTGTGAATGTAATGTTGACGATAATGCTGTTAAATACATTGTGTGGAAGTTTGAAATTACTACTTCTGATAAAAGATATTGCATTGCTGTCTATCCCCGTTCATCCCAATTTCCTGAGGCACACACAAATAATCAAATTACAAGTTTTGCTGTGGTCTGTCCAAGTAATCTGACACCTGTGGATCAAAAGTTAGCTGATGATGTTGATCTGTGCAGCAAAATTCCTGCATATACTATGGCAACAGGCTCCTCTGATGGTATTTTGAAACTGTGGAGAAGTAACCTTGGTAGCCCATCAACCCCTGACATGCAATGGGAGCTTGTAGGTATGTTTGTTGCTCATCAAGGTCCTGTTTCTACTTTGTGCTTGACTAATTGTGGTCAAAAGCTTGCTACCGTTTCTTCTAAAAGTGATTCAAATGCTGTGAGCACGCTTTCTGTATGGGAGTCTGTATACCTTACAGGGTTTGGTAGTTTCATATTGGAAGATACATTATCCTTTGACGGAAGTGTTGTTGCTGTAAATTGGTTAACTTTTGAAAATGGTCAATTCTTACTTGGCGTGTGCATGGAGAATGAGCTGTGGATATATGCACAGAGGCGTTGTGGTGGTCAGACTTTGCTGAACTCTAAAAAGTCTTTGAAAATGCAAATTTGGTTATGCATTGCATTTGCTCATACTTCTCCTGCTATTCATGGCCTCTTTTCTAGTCGGAGGGCCACAGCTATTGTTGTGCACAATAGCTACTTTAGTCTATTTAGTAGGTGGTTGTTTCTCATTGATAAAAAACATCAGTCCAAATGCCATTCAAATTTTGTTGTGGACAATTCTTCCTGTCTTGACTATGGAACAGGTACAAACACTCTTTGTGCTATGTCCACTGGTTGTGACATTGGTGGTTTCAAAGTATCATCAGTTGAAGATCTTAGAGGAGAATGCAAGCCTGCTCTTTCTATGATGACTGATGTGAAAAGTGGTCTATCCAGAGTTTTGTTTGTAGATAGTGATCAACTGCAATTTGGTTCAGGAATCATGCTTGGTTTCTGGAGCATGCTGGAAATTGCTGAGAAGTTGAGGGGATCTTTGCCTGCTTATCATCCTGAGGCACTCCTCATAAATATATATTCAGGTATTATGGAGATAGTTTTATCCATTTTAATAAATATGCAATTCGTGTTCATGCTTCAAACTTTAGTAGTCTGTCTAAGCTGCTGCAATGCTAGTTATAGCATTCATCTTTGATTGTCAGGCAAGTAGACAGTTACATCATAAAAAAATTGTCTTTATTGCAGTTTATTCATCATTGGTATCATTGGTGTTCTTTTACTTGAAGCATTGCTTTTTATTAAGAAAAAAAAAAAATTTGGTGTTTTTCACTTCTCTGGAAGGGGATAATGAAGAAATTTCATTTAGTGACTAGGACTTGTGAATAGTTTTGAGTAGATCCGGAATAGGCTTTTCAACTATCTAACAACTCAGGCCTATCAACTAGGTAAAAGCTTTCTTTCTTTGTCTTTTATTACAGTTCTGGTATCTTGCATTGCATTCCTTTGACCTATCTGTTAAAAATAAGAAATAGGAAAAAAGTACTTGAATACTATATATGAATTTCTCTTTAATTTTCGTATGGGATGAAGTCTCTTCTATTTTTTGCGAAGCTTGGTAAAATCTTATTAATAATTGAATGCCATGTAATCATCCATTTGCATTTTGTAAAATTGTGGCCTAAACTTTATGTTACATTTTACACACACAAACATTTACTTTCAGGTATGATGTTTATTGTTAATTACTTGTTTTGGGTCTATTGGAGGCCCATGGAGACTCTTCTCCTGTTGCGAAACCTGTTTTCCCTTGTATGTATAGGATTTGACCCCATGTCTCTAGGCAACAGGTGCCTTCACCATCTAAGCTTGCTGACACTGACTATTTATTTATTTGTAAGTAAACTCATATTTATTTTCTTGTGAATATCTTGGACTTTGTTTGTCAATCTTGAAGGAAATTGCTCTTCTTCCCCTACCTTTCTCTATTCCTTTCCCTTCTATTTTAGTTATCTGCAAATCCTGTCTATGGTATGATATATGTGGACACTGGAAGTTCTTATTAAGTAGGCAGGATGAAGAATGATTGGTATACTTTGTTTATAAATTTTTGCTATTCTTTTGTGAAATATTATCAATTTACTTAGTAAAAAGACAATACAAATATATTAAAGAAGTTGTATTGAGATGGTCTACCTTACATGGCCATGGGTGTTTGCATCCTTGAAAGAAATGGTACTCATGACCTTGCAACAGAAATATCTGATTGGTCAAATTATTTTCAGCTAAGATTTGTCCTATTATCAAATTTGTTTTGTAAAATGCTGACCAATAAATTGATTCTCTTCCTGTGAGGTCTCCTGCTTTCATTTAATTTGGGGAAGCTGGTCATTGATAGCTTCATATTTAGTCGTATGCTAAGGCTAATGATATATTACTGAAAGAATGTTATTTCTAATGTCTTTAGGCAATTGGAAACGTGCCTATGTGTCTGTGAGGCATCTTGTTGAATACCTTACTTCAAATGATGTCTCAAAGAAGATATTTCCCTCCACAAAGTCTGGCCATATTGTCCCACAGATCCTTTTGTCAAATTATTTTGAAGGGTTTCCCTCCAAAGGTTCAGCCAATAATGAATTTAAATGGAGTGGGGTTGATACATCAATGACATCTTCTTCACAGTTTAATGGAGACATTACCCAGTTCGCTTACAATTTTGAGTCCGTTGATGCTTCCTCTTATATGGTTAATTCATCATCTCCAAAATCTGAACTTTGTGGCTTTGTTGAGTCTCTTGAGAATTTAAATGGGCTACCAGTTATAACCACCATAGAGAAGATGGAAATTCTTGCGGTTGTTGATCTACTCAAAGAAGTTAGTAATATGCAATCCGCTTCAGCCTATGAAAATCTTGATGAACCTGGCCGAAGGTACTTCCACGATTTGTTTATTGCATTATTTTGTTACCCAATTATTGCCCTATGGCATTTACTGTGTGGTGTAATAACCAATGATTTCAGATTTTGCTATGGCATTTACTGCGTGCTGTAATAACCAATGATTTCAGATTTTACTGAAGGGGCTTGGGTCAAATATGTGGTTTGATCTAAAATCTTACTTTGTGCCAGCTCTGTATATAGTTCTGTGATGTCAATTTTTTCAATGATTTTTCCTTGCTGACAAGTGGACTGAGTTATTAAGTGCTAGAGGGAGGTGCTCCCAGCACATAAATTTTATGCAAAAATTGCAACTCTTAAAGGCTCGGCAATGGCAAGACGATAGTCTAATTTATAAAGGACAGAGTCTAAATGTTGTGCAGGGGATTCTCATTCCTCAAAAAGGTTGTACATTTGTTGAAAACTGTTGTTCATTTAGTGAATCTGCACCACTTATAGGGTTTTGTGCAGTCCCATAGAGAGATTTTTTTTGTCTGCATTAATACTACTAATCTCAAAGCTTGTAGTTGATAGGAAAAGGCTCTACAATGCTATACAAATCTTAAAGATGCCCTACATGTGCGTGGCCAGATTTAATTAGTAGGATTGTTGCTTGGATCCAAATACAGGTCCAACTTAATGTGTGATTTTTACTTAATGGAATTAGGAGATTCTACGTAAGACCTTTTAAATCAAGCTGATTGTGATAGTTGAGACAGTATAAATCCTAGAAGCTTAAGTCGTTAGAAATGGTGCCTACACTGGTATTTAATCTTTCAAACAAGTAGTTTCAACTTAAGTTGTAGCCTACTCTGAGTTAATGTTTTATCTGTGGTTGTTACTGTAAAGTAATAGTGGTATTATTTCAAACTTTAATTCTTCTTTCAATAGTTTTTATATTATTATTATTATTTTTTAATTTTGATAATGATATATGTATATTTTTTAACTGTTTTGTCGAAGGTTTTGGGTGGCATTAAGGTTTCAGCAACTACACTTTTCTCGAAGGTTTGGTAGATTGGCATCTGTGGAAGAGTTGGTTGTTGACTCTAGGCTTATAGGATGGGCTTTCCACTCTGATTGTCAGGAAACTTTGTTTGGTTCTGTTCTATCTAATGAACCATCTTGGCTAGAAATGCGGGCGCTGGGTGTTGGATTTTGGTTCACTAACATGACACAATTGCGTATAAGGGTAACATTCGGAGCTTTTCATTGTTTATTAATTTATTTTATAAACTGTATTTCAATTTAATTTTTTTTTATAATAATATATTAATCTTTAATTGCAAAAGGACTGTGTCCTTTTTCTTGTCCCCTTCTTGGAGGTCTTGGTTAATCTTTTCTGTTATAAATTTGCATTGATTAGTGACAGTTGTACTTGATTTTCTGCACCATTCATATACCATCTTATGAGTAGATTTATCTGGGAAAACCTGAAAATAAAGATCTTGTTGGTCTGACTACTATGGAGTCTCACATTATTTCATTCCTGAGTAGTCTGGTAATATGATCACCTATTTTCTAGTGGAATGCAATTTAGTAGGATTGACCGATAAAAATATGTTATGGAATATGATAATATAGTTTTCATGTTGTGCACCAATTTTGCTTTTAGTTGATATATGAATAAATAGTATGTTTTGTCAGCCCAGTAATTTATATAGCATGGCAGGACAGGAGAGTTGACTTGTCCTACCTAGAGAACTCATTTTGAAGAGGCATCTCATTCACTCTTTGATTTCGGCATCAGTAATAGGTTGATTATTTTAAAAGTGATTCTTGTTTAGTCGGTGTCAGATTGCACTTTGCTTCATTACAGTATCTATGGGGTTTGTTATCAGACATAGGTTTATTCTGGTGTCACCATGTCCAGAATTTAAAGCTGACCGATAAGGTCATGACAATAGTATTTAAGCTCTATATACCCTCCATATGCAAGGCACATGGATAGATCATATTACAGCCGCAAATGGAAAAGCTTATTATTGATTTATTAAAACAATGAAAGGAGGCAAAACTAGTTGAACTTGGCTGGGATACCATGTTAAGTAATCACTTGACCCAAAGTAAACACTGTTCTGTGCATGTCTATCAGTTTGATCATGGTCGTGAATAGCAGTTGCTGTGAGTGAGAAATTGGTTCCTTTTCTCTGCTCCAATCTTTTCTTACAAGGCAATTTGTTTTGTTCTTTCTTTTTTCTTTTTCTTTTCTACTCTTTTGTTTGTTGCATTATGATGTATGTCATCTGGGGTACTCTGATGGACAACATATATACTGTCACATCTCGACTCTGTGATAAAAACAGTTAAAAGGTGTTTTACTTGGCGATTTCTGATGCTACTCTTTAATTGTAGATGGAGAAACTGGCAAGATCACAGTATCTGAAGAGCAAAAATCCTAAAGATTGTGCACTTTTGTATATAGCTTTGAATAGACTTCAAGTATTGGCTGGCCTATTTAAACTTAGTAAAGATGAGAAGGACAAACCCCTGGTGGCATTTCTTTCGCGCAATTTTCAGGTATGTGTAAAGTTGGATGATTTTAAGTTCTTGATATGATGATTGTTGCCTTTGTGGTAAACATTACAGAACTAATTTGCAGGAATCTTTAGTTTATTTTTCCTGGTTAAATTGTCGGTAATATTATTATAATATGGTTCTGAGTTTCTCGAATTCAAACATTCTTGTCAGTGTAGTTTCTGATGTTAACATGCTGAAGGGAAGACACTGGTTGATTTCGTCCAGCATATTTAGTTTCAATTTGTATTTTAATTACTTCTATGAGAGGAGAAAAATAAGGCAGCTGCTTATGAAAATTCTTATGTCTTGCTGGGTAGATTAATACCTGTACAATTTCCTGGATTCTAGTCTTCATAAATGTTTGTTGACTGTTGCATTTGATGATGTTGGTTTGCTGAGCTAAATTTGGTTGATTTTTCTTCCATATTTATTTCCATTCTCTATTTGCATCAATTACTTTTGCAGGAGGACAAAAATAAGGCAGCTGCTTTGAAAAATGCTTATGTCTTACTGGGGAGACATCAACTAGAGCTGGCTATTGCTTTTTTTCTGCTTGGGGGTGATGCAGCCTCTGCGATTAATGTGTGTGCAAAAAACCTTGGGGATGAACAACTTGCGCTAGTAATTTGCCGGCTCCTAGAGACGCGTGGTGGACCATTGGAGAGTCATCTTATCACAAAGTTTATACTTCCATCTGCCATGGAGAGGAAAGACTACTGGCTTGCAAGCCTTCTGGAGGTTCCTTATATATGATATTTTTCTATTTCCAGATTTTCCCCCCACCCCCTTTCTGCATTGAACGTTCTTCTGTACTGCTTTATTTGTTACCCCTTTCCACTTTCTATCTAGTCTCAAATTATAAAAATTTCATTTGCTTTTGCAGTGGGAATTAGGGAACTACTCTCAGTCATTTCTGGCCTTGACCGGTTTCCGAGAAACTACTGTTACCAACAAGTTTGCTCTTTTGTCCAATAATGCTGCTTTTGTGGATCCCAGTATTGGTTTGTATTGCCTCACCCTAGCAAACAAAAACAGTATGAAGAATGCTATCGGGGAAAAAAATGCTGCTATCCTTGGTAGATGGGCAACTTTGATGAGAGCCACTGCTTTAAACAGATGTGGGCTTCCTGTAAGTTAATTTATTGTCAATGTTCTTGTTTCTAGATGATGAATACTTGAATTAATATTTTGTTTGAGCCCTGTCATTTCAGAGTCAACATACATGCACACACATAATTTTCCAATTCTTAAAGTATTGTAAATATTTAAAGACTGTTACAGATTAAATTTGTCTTCAACTTTGATAGTTTTGATTGGGTTACAGCTGCATTGAGACTATAAACTCTATATACTTTCTTGCTATCCTAATCTCAAAAGTTACCCTACTGTGCAATATTGTTCTACATGTATTATATGGCACTATTTAAATGATTTATGTTTAATAAAACAAATACTGTGTGTACAGCATGGGATTGCATAGTTGTATTTTTATTTATTTTGTGATACAAAGAAATCGCTCAAGCAATTCTAGTATAATCAAAAGGACTCTTGGAGCTAGGAAACTTGCTAAAGATTGCTAGAAGCTAAACCTTTTTTAATAAGTTTTTGCTTTGGCTAAAGTTTAAACCTTTGCATCCTTTTTTTTTAATATAATTCACTTAGCTTCTACTGTGGCCGTATGCAGTTGAAATTGTCTTTATTTTTGGTCACTAATGTGACGTTATGTTTCAATCAGAAACTGCAATTATTAACTTTTTACTGTGCATTTTAAGCTTGAAGCTTTGGAGTGCCTTTCATCTTCTCCCAGCACTATTGCGGTTACAGATCAGGGGAGTATACCAGATGTTGAACATTCTCAAATTATTCCTGCAATTCTAAAGCCTTCTGCTTGTGATTCCTCTAACTGGCTGTCAGGTGATGTGGCTTTGCATCTTGAGTCACATGGTAAATTGGATTTAGTTCTTCAGTATTTCTCAAAATTGATGTGGGAGCATCCTAGTTGGCCTAATCTAGGATCTGATCGAGCCAGTACATGCTCTATGGATCTTGATACTCATCAACATGGGAAAATACTAGGAAATTTTCAACACAAGTTATACACTGGACTTGCATATCTCAAGCAGAGATTTGCATTGGAATCTTCCTGTTTAATCAGCATGGTATATATTCTATAGACTATGATACTATGCTTTAACTTATCTGTCAGATGCTTTTCTCGCATTAATTGTGTAAGAGGGATTGATTTGTTTCTGTGTTTCCCTTTGTACAGATTTTAGTCTTGTTGTGCAACAAAGGGTTATTATTTATTGGATATGACATATTATGCGGATATACTTGTCAAGGACTCTCACAAGATGAGAGCAATGTAAAAGAGAGCTTCCTCTTATATTATCTTCAGCATAAGCCACTGTTGAAGGCTACTGAAGATTTCTCCTTTTTTATTTCACGGTTTATTGCTGCCTCAAGCATTACTTGCTCCAATTTGAAACCACTTTATATTGAAAATGGTCTGTGTACAGAAGTTGGATCAGCGTGTTTAAATGCTTGGGAGCATTACTTTCAATGTGTTATATTGTCATTGTGGAGTTTAAGAGCTGCTATGAGAAATATTTCTGGCTACTTAACTGAAGAACTCATAACGGAACCCCTTGTTCTTCTTGATTTATACGAGTATTATGTGCATTTTGCCTCTGCTTGGCTTTGGAGAAATTCAAAAAGTATTCTTCTGTTGGTGCAACCTCTCTTGATTACCTATACCAGTGGGCATACTCCCTACGAAGTTGATATGGTGAATCTGAAGAAAATTTTCCCCCAAACTGCAGAGTTCGTAGCCTGTACATCAATTGATGATGTGGAAGGGATGCTTCAGGTTCCTAAATATATTGATGATAAAAAATGCGATCTTATGCATTCAATTCCAGAAGATGAAAGATGGCAAATCATGGGGGCTTGCTTGTGGCAACACATGTCCGGATTCACCAAACATAAGCTTAATTCTATATCTATGAAACTTGATGACAATCATTCTACTGGTTTTCCCTATGGAAAATTTTCTCCCAGTACATCTAGTTTGAAAAATTCTGAATCTTCTAGCATCAGTGTAATGGAACACATCAGGCTGCTCTCCTTGATATTGAGCAAGTCATTGAAGTCCACATTGTTACATGTTTCTTCTTATCATGTAAAACAGCTTGCAATGTTCCTGCAGCAGAAAGTAGAGATTGGATTTGATGTTCCAACTTGTCGATGGTTAGAAGAGTCTAAACTGTCTCAACCCCGAGTCCTCTATCCACATCTACGTGAGGGTGCTGCAACTATGTACACGATGAATAACAAGGTTGAAGCTGTATCTGAATTACTATGGGATGCTTGTGCTGATGCAAATATGATATTTGATGGTTTTGTGCAAGAAAAAATAAATTGGCAACATCATATCCATTGTAAACCTTCTAAAGGATGGACTCACATAAATGAAGGTGTCATGATGGATCACGAAAATGAGGCAGCTCACAACCATGGAGGCAGTTCTAGCAGTACTTCTGCTAGTGGTGAAGTTGGATCGCCTGGTAAGGGCCTTTTTCGAAATGGTCATACTTTACTGAGCTCCTGGCAGAAAGATACAAACATTGTAAATGAGGTTACACCTTTCCAATCCCCTAAAGAAATATGCAGGAGAAATGGGGAGCTTTTTGAGGTAATTGTTCTTTCCTTTTTCCTTTTTGCTTCTTTTGTCCATATGATACATTGATTTCCTTCATTGAAGGCTCTGGCCTCAAATTGATTAAGGATGATTTCAGTCCTTTCATCTCCAGAGATTTTCACTTATCTGATTCTCACTAAATATTTTACTTTGAGCAGACAATGTGCATCAACTCTGTTGATCAAAGGCAGGTAGCAGTTGCTAGCAATCGAAAGGTTTGTCTCTGAACACAAAATTCTTCTCTTTTTTCTGGGAGTGTTAGCACAGGGAGTGATAAATTTCCTCCTTGTATATTTTTTTGTAAAACTATATCTTCTATATGGAAAGGTTTTTATTTCATTCTGCCTTTTTGGCAGTTGATAATAATTTAATCAGTAGTATAACATTATGTGCATATGTGCACATTTTTGACAAATTCAAATGATAGTATATATGCATTACTCACACAATCAATCACATGAAGAGTACTCAATTTGCAATTTTATGTGATTCAGGGAATAGTTTTCTTTAATTGGGAAGATGGGCTGCCTTTCAGAGGTCAAGCTGAATATATTTGGTCAGATGCTGATTGGCCGCATAATGGTTGGGCTGGTTCAGAATCAACCCCCATGCCAACATTTGTTTCTCCTGACACTGGTCTTGGGAGCAAGAAAGGGGCACACCTTGGGTTAGGTGGTGCTACCATTGGCTTGGATTTGTCAGCAAGACCAGTGAGAGATTCGACTGGTGGTCAAGCATTTGGGATTCCAGGTTATGCTGGTATTGGACCGTCTCGCTTAGGTTGGGAGATTCAAGATGATTTTGAGGATTGTGTTGATCCACCAGCTACATTGGAAAATATAAGTACGAGGGCTTTCTCAAATCACCCCTCCAGGCCTTTTTTCTTGGTTGGTTCTAGCAATACACACATTTACTTATGGGAGGTATGCAACTTTGACAGCTAAAAGAATATCATTTTTTAAGGTTTTTTTTTTTTTTTTTGTGTTCTTTGTCATAGGTTTTCTCCCTGGGAGAACTCTTGCACAGAAAGTATAGATACAAACTTTTTCAGATTTTCTTCATTAAGGATGAAATCTAGTAGTCTCTGTTACTCATAATCAGGTCAAGCTTGGGGCAAAGAGAAATGGTCCTATTTTATCATAGTTCAGATATTGCAGGCATGATGCCAGCTTACTTTATCCAATGTTTTGAAAGTTTGCAAGGGAAAGGGAAAAAAATACTTATCTTTGAATGAATGTCCAATATTTTAGCTTGTAATGTTTAATTTAATTTACAATAGTGGGAAAATTTTTGTATTAGACATGCACATAGTGGGAGCCTTTCCTCTTTTTTTTACAGACTAGCAAGCTGATCCATCCCAGTTTTTGTAACTCTCTCTGCATTTGTCAGAACCACCAGTCAACAGCTGATATAAAAGCTGCAAAATTTTCTTTAATATCTCAAACCCTTAGGAATATTTGGCTTATGTGGAATATATCTATTGCAGTTTAGTAAGGATAAAGCAACTGCTACTTATGGCGTGCTTCCTGCTGCAAATGTTCCTCCCCCATATGCTCTTGCATCAATTTCTGCTTTGCAATTTGACCACTTTGGGCACAGGTTTGCTAGTGCTGCACTGGATGGAACTGTATGCACATGGCAACTTGAGGTGGGAGGAAGGAGCAATGTCCGTCCGACAGAATCATCACTCTGCTTTAATAGCCATGCAACGTATGATTCCTATTCTTTCATTATTTTACTAATAGATCCATGAACAGATTCTAAAATTCTCACGTTAATTTCCTAAAAAAAAAAAAAAATAATACCTCCAATTCTTGGAAGTGATGAAAAGGGGCTTCTGCAATCTGCTTGTAGTTTCACCTGTGTAGGTTGGCTTTTTTCTTGCACTCATCTTGTTATCCATTTAGCTTATGGCAGTTGCCAAAATATTGGAAAAATCTGTGGCAACATTGTAATGGCCTTGGTCTATGAATTTGGGGTATGTTTGATTAATCATATGGTGCATCTGTGTATTCTCTGATTTATTCTTTTCCTGCATCCATGTAATTATCTCAGCTTCCTTTTTCCACTTGATGCCGCTATCATGTTAAGATTTAACTGACACTTAAATTAGGGTCTTTTCTATTGTTAAGATGTTTCTTCATGCTACAAAATAGTCATTATTAACCAGCTGTTGTTTGATTGCAGGGATGTCACTTACATTACTTCAAGTGGGTCTGTTATAGCTGCAGCTGGACATAGCTCTAGTGATATTAATGTGGTTATATGGGACACATTGGCTCCACCAACAAGCTCCAGAGCTTCCATCATTTGTCATGAAGGTTTTTTCCTCTATCCTGTTAAAGATTTTAAATCTTCAATAGGGTGGAAAAGTCATGTTTGAGTCTTCTTTTATTGACATGAACCTTTGGTACTGACATTTAAAACAAGAAATGGTACAACTTTTTTCATGATCACTCATAGGTAGCAGTTCTGTGTTTGCTTGTGGTTCGGAAAAAAATCTGTTTCTTGACATATGATATATGAGGGATTTTCTGGTTTTTGAAGTAAATTATAGTGAAATATTGACCCAAGAAAGAAAAAATTGCCAAACTTTTTAAGTCAATTTGAGATGTGGGAGTCTCATTGCCAGTTCTTGGGAGTGTGGTGAAATTGAAATTGACTTATTAGCAACATTGAATAGGAAAATGTACATTACTAGTACATGATGTACATCAATGGTGTGATTTCATATGATGCATCACAGTTTGGTACATTTATTGTTAGTATGTTGACAATTCAGATTTCGTGTGTTCAGAAACTTGTTCTTTAGTTTAGCAGTATCTCCCATTTATAATCTGTACTCACCCGTTTCTTTTTCATGTGGAGGTGGTGCGCTCTCCATTTCTGTGTTTGATAATAACATTGGAAGTGGATCTGTTTCTCCCCTTATTGTGACTGGTGGTAAAGGTGGTGATGTTGGAATTCATGACTTCCGGTACATAGCAACTGGAAGAGCTAAAAGGCACAGGCACTTGGATACTGGTGAACCAAGTATAAACTCTTCTGCAAATACTGATACGCGAACAGGCTTTGGGAATAAATCTGGAGACCAGAATGGGATGCTGTGGTATATACCAAAGGCTCACTTAGGTAGAGGCATTTTCTCCCCTGATAATTTTAACTGTATATTAGAGATTTAATGTAATTTATTCATTTAATTATCTGCTTGAAGGGAGCGTCACAAGAATATCTACCATCCCAAATACCAGTTTGTTCTTAACAGGAAGCAAAGATGGAGATGTTAAACTTTGGGATGCCAAAGCGGCCAAGTTAGTTTATCATTGGTCAAAATTGCATGAAAGGCACACCTTTTTGCAGCCAAGCTCTCGGGGTTTTGGTGGAGTCGTTCGGGTAATAAATATATTTGAGTTAATTCTGAACCTTCCTTTTTTTCAAATCATATCTGGTTAGATGTATAGATAGCATTTGGTTTTGCTGAAAAAAAAGTACTTTTAGCTGCTTATCTGCACTGAAGCCTTACCATATATAAATATCACAGGCTGCTGTCACAGACATACAAGTTGTTTCGCATGGCTTTCTTACATGTGGCGGAGATGGTTCTGTGAAGCTGGTACAACTCAAAGATATTACCAACTTCGGATGTGAATAAGTTGAGCAACTTCTATTTTAATCTCACAGGGCGATCTTACAGAACTGCGAATTGGGGGTAACTTGGAATTCTGAGAAATTGGTTGATAGTGCAAGCTCTGTCCATTTTCACGTCAGACCACCCTACCATGTATATATTTATCATGAGTGCCTATACAGATGACCTCCCTGCCATTGGTTTTCTAAAAGATTTCCATAGGAACCTAGAAAACACCTAAATTTTTGGTGTATTTACTTCAGGAAGGAGAAAGAAGGTAGAATCATGTTCCCCGCCTCTGACCTAAAGGTTTTTGTCATAAACAAAACCAATAAACACAATATGGGAAATACAAAATTTTCTCCTTTTCCACATATTTTATGTCTTGTCTGGTACCATATAGATGGCACCAACATAACGCTAAGCAGAGTCATTTTGAGTAAAGGAAAAACAGTGTGTACTGAGGCTGCAGTATTAAAACAGTACTGTATCGTCATGCTAACGATGTGCACTAATTCCGGGTTTTTTGAAGTTCTTATGCCAATCAAGAGAAAGCATTATATTAAGTTGCGATCCAAGTTTTGTATAATTTTTTTTTTTTAACAGATTTTGTTTTGCGGTCTAAATTAATTGATTTTGTAAATAGTGGAGTCGGTGTATTTGTAATTACTGGTTTTTTTTTTTTTTAACCCTCCAATATTGAATATTCTCCGTTTGCAATTCAGATTTTGGGGGGAGTACTGTGGGTCGCCAATGTTTTTACTTCAATTTTTGGTCTCGATCGATCCACGGAAAGAGCAAACTATTTTTAAACCGACTTCTCTATCATTCATCATCAATCACTTCTTCTATTCTAGGAGTGGGCGGTTTCCTGTTGGACTTTAAGGCTTTGCATAAAGTGTTGATCATGTTTTAGAGAGAGAAACAGAGCTAGTTCCATAGGCAGTGCACAAAGCTGTAAGTCCCTATGATACACACGTGTCGCATACACTCCTTTCTGACTTCGTTTCAGTGCATAAGTTGAGCGCTAATCGCAAACTACAATAAGGTCAACAAGATAGAGTGCCAAAACTATTGGCCTTCGTTCGAGAGCTTTCAATACAATTGCTTTTACCTAACTTCAAATTTGAATTTTCTTTTATCTTCTTTATCATTAATCAACTGGCACGTGGTCTGAATTTCAGTTGATTACCTGATTTTAACAAAACTGCCATCTAAAGGGAATGAGGATCATCCAAGAAACCATGGGTACACACTGAATGCTTAATATGGAGCTGCCTTGATTATTACTTTACTTAAATTAACTATAATAAATTTGTTTAATGATCATCTCATATGGTCAAAAGTCAAAACAATAATCTTATGTGGGGTCAATCACAAAATGCTGATTTTCGTACATATTTATTTGTAATTTTACTGATATTTCTTAGGAAATGCGGAAAAATCGGTTTGGATTGAATTCCAGATTTTTTATTACTTGGAAGGGTCCTATTGAGAAAACACCTCTTATTGAAGATGTAGGGTCATATCTATGTAAACAAGTAGGACCCACAATCAACGTGTACGAACCAGATCACTCAAGCGACTAGTAAAGTACAACTTTCGACTCACAGTGTTTTAACATGGACCCACTAACAAGTTGTGAAAACGACACGTCGATGTTCAAACGCCGCCGTTTTTCACAGCTCTTGTTTTTTTATTTTTTATTTTTTGGTTAACGTATGAAATGGAAAAGCCTGTATCGTGCAAAAAGACCATAAGAGACTGATGATAACTGAACATCAAAAGAAATGCAACACCACCCCTTATACTTCTCTCGTGTTCTTAGAATCTTTTATTAAATCTTTACGGATCTGAAAATAAATGGTTTCATTCCATTTATAGCTTTACTTTAATTGGATCTACTTAAATATCTACTTCCCAAATACAATATCTGTTCATTTCAATTCTATTGGTTTGTACTTGCTCTCTTCTACTTTTCGTTCTTTCTTTTTCTATTAATTTTGTGTTCTTGTAATTCTGTTTTGTTGTACGCTTTTGTATTTGTTTCTAGGTTTTGTTAACATGTTTGCTGCTTGTCTCAACTGATCTTTCTCTTGTTGATGGCTGCTTCAATTTTGTTGGATTTTTCATTTTCTTAGTTTAATTTTATTAATAGTTATTGGATGGATTTTCCGGATTCGCTCTTGTAAGAGAAATATTTAAGTCATATATAAGGTAGCATATGCTTCTGTTTGGATTTTTAATTGATGGTATTGGGATATTTCTGACTACTTCTTGGAGGAAATTAAATCCCTGAATGTGAGGAAGTAGCTGCAGCATAGTTTGTTTTATCGTTATTGATATTTTCCATTGTTAAGAAGGTATTATTCTAGTTTCTGTAGAATTGAAAAAGAGTCCTTATCAGGATGAATGGAACTACATTAGATTATAATTTGAGGGTAATTAACTTTTAATTACTTAATGTGCTTTTAAACACTCTTCTATTTGCAATAAATGTAGTTTAGCAATCTTTTGCTTGCAATTCTGAAACACACTGTGGCTTTTGTAAGTATATTTTTCTTGAGTGTTTCCGGGAAAATCAGCAGGATTATATAAATTCTAAGTTAAAATTTATTAGCTATTAAAACTTGATGATCCTCCTTTTTTTTAAAAAAAAAAAATTTCAATGTTGGAATGTATGCATAGGTGTCTTGTGATAAGAGATTAATTATTCATCCTTGTGTAATGGGAAATCATTGTTTAATTGGTTCTCAAAAATTTTGATTGTCTCTATCACAGTATCATGTTTCTCTGTACATGTAGTTATTCTCATGTGGACATTGTATGCTTAATCTTTTGATATGTTAAAAGACTATGAAAAGTGTTGCTTATAAACGGTTTTTTTATACAAGTTGTATATTTGCCTGATCATGGGTACGACACATTTGAGTTTTTATATTTAGGATACAATTTCGTCTAGTCCATTAACATGCAATAAGTTCTTCCTTTTACAGATAAATGTCTCCAGGGTGTAATGGCAGCAGCTGAAGCAAGGGCTGTGTGGCAGAGGACTGCTAATCGTTGCTTTGTCCAAGAAGATGCCAAAAGAGCTCCCAAGTTAGCTTGCTGCCAATCATCATCTTCGTCATCAAAACAGATTGATGCAGGAGCTCCAGGTGTAGCAGATGCACCTGATAATCCTGCTTTAGGCTTCCTGCCTCTGAACAGGAATTGGTCGTATTCCAATCTACCTGCTGATACAAGATGGTGGCTTCAGCTGCAACCTAACTGTGGGTACCAAAAGGGTTTAACATGTGAGCAGTTGAACACCCTGGAGGCTGAGATGGAAGCCCTGAGAGCTGGCTTTGTAAAATCACCCTCCAAGGTTGGTGGGGAACACCCATCAGATGAAAGAGGTGTTACTCATGTTGATGGCAATAAAAACAGTGAGGTTTCTCTTGACGTACATCATAGGGTGACTAGGGTCTCTGCTGTTTGTATGATGAAAGATCATGAAGTTAGAAAACAAGATGTAGAAGCTGTAGATTGTAAGACCACCCAAGAATTTCTTGAACTGATGGACACAAGGGAAAACTATGAATTTGTCGAAATAGATTCTGTAGGATGTCCAACTTCTAAAAAGCTCAATGAGAGCGATTTTGATCCAGAATCTCCCTGGGTTGGGGATGGGAAGGGTGAGCCATGGTGGCGCACAACAGATAAAGATGATTTGGCCTCCTTGGTTGCACAGAAGTCACTCGGCTATGTGGAGAATTGTGACCTTCCTCCGCCTCAGAAGATGCACATTAGGAGAAACCCTTATGCCTGTTCTCCGGATATTAAAAAAGTTGAAGCGTCATCTTTGGATGGGAAATCGGAAGTTGATCTTATCTCAAATCCGATTGTTCATGGACAGGGCTCTTCTGATACTGGAGGAGCCTCAGTTGAAAAAGTGCAAACGCCAGTTGTTTCTCATCAATCATCAAGGTAATACGTTTGTGTATTTACACATTTATGTACATGATAGCCAAATCCCTTAGCTTACTTTTAGCTGAACTTGCGACCTTATTATCAGGTGTAGCACAACCCACAAGGACATCTCAGAAATACGACAAGTTTCTGAGAATGATCCTTGCAAAGCTCAGCTTATGGAAGCACTGCGCCATTCTCAAACACGTGCAAGGGAAGCTGAGACAGCAGCAAAGCAAGCCTATGCTGAGAAGGAGCACATTCTCAAACTCTTTTTCAGACAAGCCTCGCAACTTTTTGCATACAAGCAGTGGTTCCAACTACTACAGCTAGAAGCCCTTTACTTCCAGATCAAGAACAGTGACCAGCCAATCTCCACTCTTTTTCCGGTGGCACTTCCATGGACGCCTAACAGAGGTAGGAAAATGAGAAAGAGTTGGCAGAAGGCTGCTAAAGGCAAACGAGGCAAGCAAAGCCGCCCAAAACATGACACATCTAAGTATGCCGTTGCTTTTGCTTTAGGGTTGGGTCTTGTTGGTGCTGGATTGCTATTGGGATGGACTGTGGGATGGATGTTATTCTAGGCCCCGTAGGTCATCAATCAAATCCCAACTTCTTGTGAAGATTCAGTTACAAAGAAAGGCGTCAAAATCAAAATGTATCTGCATATGTGTGTACGTTATTAGATTTTTTAGTCTTGTATGTACTATCTCTTTATCTGCTTCTCATCTACTCTTATGTAAAAATGATTTGATGAGCTGTTCGTATGTATATATATTGGTTGAACTTGAACATGTGCTCGTACAGCGATTTCATTAAATTTCTCTTGGTGATATGTATAGAGTATATATTATGTATTTTAGTTTGTAATTTTATTTTTAAGGGACTTTTGTGTAGTTTCTTATTTGAGAATGAAACTATCATACTATGTATTACTAGATTCACAATGTAGGGTTGTGAATTTGGTGAATTAGCATCAACGCTAAAATTAACTCCTAATCGGATAACCATCCTTGTGTGGTTTTATGGTAAAAGAGTAAAAGTTCTATTATAAGTTTCTGAGTTCGAGTCTCTCAAGCATTAATAGTAATAGAGATGGTTATTGGATCTTTTTATCTGGTTGACTGTTAGTTTTACGATAAGTGAATTAGTTGAGGTGTGCACAAATTGATTCGGATAACCTTACGTCATTAAAAAAAACCTCTCATCTGATTAAGGAGAGTAAAGTTAGGTCTAATTTTTGAACTTTTTTTTAATTAATTAAATCATGTACTCAATTTATATTTATACAAGGAAAAATTCATTACATATATTCACTGGAATTACTATGAATTTGACATAATATATTATATTAAATAATGCATTAAGAAAATCTGTATAGCCATAAGCAATTTTTTTTTTTTTTTTTTTTGTTTGGGGAATATCAAGTATCTGTAAACCTGTATGTAATTTCGAAAAAATTACACGTTAATTGATAATCTTTTAACTCTTGTAGAAAGGAGGTCAACGGACAAGTAATTAGTTCACTAATACTTCCCAAAAAAAAAGAAGGATCCGACCCGCTTTGACCCGTATTTACACTTCTAGTATATGCCCAAGAAGTTAGAGATCCATGTTCTAGTTTGCCTAAGTCCCCAAAAAGCTGTGTAGCAAAGGCTTAGTAAAAGAGAGAACAAACAAGATGCCGGTGATGGAGAAGCTGAAGATTTTCGTCGTACAAGAGCCCGTTGTCGCAGCTTCTTGTCTCATCGCTGGTGTTGGTACGCTCCATTTTTATTTCCTCTCTCTCTAAACCCTAATTTATGTCTCTTTTTTAATCCATTGATTACTTTTATAAATTTATTCAACCTCCAATCATTTTTCTTTATATCAGTTGAATGTGAATTACATTTGGACGAATCTTGTGTTGTTTGATTTTTTGTTTCTAACGTTTGCTATTGCGGATTGCGGTAGTATAATGTATCGTGTTATACTAGTCTTGATCTTGCTACGAAAATTTGATGTGCAACTAGGGATTTTAGTAGATAATTTCAAAGATTTGAGATTTTTCAAATCAATTCTAGAGGTGGAAGTTTTTGGATTTTTTTTTTTTTAATTAGAAGGAGCATCCACTCCAATTATTAATAATTTTGGTAATATTTGAACAGATGGTTTTTAATAGGTTTTTTTTGCATACTTTTGGCGGTATTTATTTTTATTGTGAGCTGAAATTCTCTTAACTTTTAACTCTATTGGAGTTGGGAAAACACTTTCTATGCTTTTAGGAGCAATTTTTTTCGTAGTTTTGCTTAGAAAGGTCATTTTTTTAATGCTGAGCAATAAACAATCGCTGCTCAAGAGGACTTACGTCAAAATACATATGTAGGTTGGTTTTGAAGGTTACAATATATTGCATTAGTATGAAAAAATGCAGTATGTAGCATTCCATTGAATAATGGAGGTCCAACTGGAAATGATGGAACATTGAAATTTTGGCTGGCAATTTTATATGATCTCCGCCCACAAAAAGAAAACAGAAATCCTCTGGTGGATGTTGTTTGTTGCAAGTGAAGAAAGTTCTCTAGAGTTTGTCAGGAAGGAAATTCCCATGACATCTTATGGTGAAACACTGACAGTTTTTAGGGTCCGTTTTGACACAATCATTGTTATGGAAAAATAGGAGTAAGCTTAATCATTTTAAGCTTCCTAAATGATTCTATCTGGAGTCCAACTAGTAGATGATATAATCCATTAAGTGGACTCAACTCTCTGCATCTTCGGCTAGATAGCTTTGAATCCTTTTATTTGTTTTCTTTGAAAAGTGTTGAATTGCTTATGCACTGCCAGAATATTCTACATAAATTCATTGTTCAGATAGCTTTAATCTCTGTTGTATGCAATAGACCTCAACTGCTTTTTAAGCTCTTCCAGTTGCATTTGCATCAAGAGTTTTCTACAATCATATTGCTGGGATAGATTGATTTGTTTTGGTGGGGAAATGAAACTTCATCTTCTTGGTAACTGACTTATCTTCTTGTGAAATTTTCAGGCCTCTTCCTTCCCGCTGTTGTAAGGCCCATGTTAGACTCCTTTGCATCATCTAAACAAGTCCCTCAACCTGCTTTAAGTGATGTGAGTATTGAACTTGGTTTTTTGATTTCTATGTTTTCTTGTGCACAGAAAAATATGGATGCTTCTGTGTTTTGCTATATGAATTCAGCCAAATTCCTCAACCCGCTTGTATTTATTATTAACTTAATGCCATTCAGTGGCAACATTCCCAACTTAGAACACTACATGTTGTGCATGCATGCTCTAAATTACAATTGAGATCTACTGCCTCCGGTGCTATACAGCGTCTGTAATCATTAATTATTTAATGTTTTCACTTGTCCCCTCCACTGAAATAGCTTTATAAATACTATGAATTTTTATAGTCTTATGTATAATCTCATTTTAGGTAGAAAAAGAAAATTGACTGAAATGGCTTGGCAAAAATAGTAATGTATTAATGGGCTTCTTGTGCCTCCTCCAAGAGTCGATGAGGGATATTTAGAAAGTTAAAGTGGTTCTTAATTGGGCGTACATCAGTAGAGAGGGCAACTATACCAGCTTATGGTGTTTTACACAGTTGCAATTGGAATTTTTATACCTGAACATGTTGATCTTCATTTTTTTTCGTTAAATATTTATCTTGTATCTTTGCAGGTGGTTGCAGGTGTGACTGGGAAAAAACAGGGATGATGTGGTTTGCCAATTCTAGTTGAAAAGCTTAGCATTCTTCCTCCACCACTGCCTCTTTTTCCCATTTTTGTTTCATTCTCATCAGAGATGAAATAAGCCAGACTTTAAAATTGTGAAACTCAAAAGAAGAATTGCATATTGAACCTTATCCTGTTTCATGGAAGCATGTGAATGTTTCATGTTCTTTAGCATTTAATGGAAAATCATGATTTGAGAATTTACTTCCTTATGTAATACCATTTTCATTTCTGCCATCAGATAGGAGTGAATCATTATTGCAATTCTAATGATTCTTTTAAGAAGTAATATCCTGGGTATTAATAATTCAGTAACATCTGATAAGGTGTCAATTGGTTGTGGTTGTGATTGATTAATTGCAACTACTTAGATAGCAATCAGAAGGCGCTACTGTTTGGATGTTTGACGAAGGTAGACTGAAGTGGCCATGGACATTGGAGCGTGTCTGGTCAATGGACAACTTTGCATTGTCAATTGATCAATTGCTATAACCGACACTAATTACGGTATCTAAGATTGCATGCTAAGTGGCCCATATGAGCTTGTCCTAGTAAGTCCCTTCGTCACGTTTAGAGCCGCCCTTTGAATGAGATTGTTTATTTTCCCCTTCGATATTCTTCTGTTACTATTGAGTTGTGGACATGCAAGATTCCTCCAAATTATTCATTTGCAAATACTCGGAATGCAAAAATCAAATATTATTCAATAATAACCCATAAAAAGAAAAAAAACAAAGTGAGAGATTATAATAACAAGGACCACTATTTTCCGTAAACGCATTGATAGCAACTTGAGACAAGCAATGATCATAAGACCGCCAACTGCCTCGTTACAATTGGAGATGTAGCTCCATTAGAGCGAGTAGAGCCATATTTTCCACCATCAAGCTGTAGATACATATTCATTACACCTAACCAGCTGACTAAACGGTTCATAATTTAGTAATTTTAAACGCCAGAGATACAGTCGCCTTCTTATCTTAGACCAATCCAAAACGGTTGCGGAATCCAGCTAGAGAAGTAGCAGCAAGCAGTGATGTGCTATATTACATTTGATAAGTCATTTTCATTCACCAAGATAATTATTACACAGCCACACAATTGTAGTACAGGTACTTAATTAACTGGCAAGCGATATGGTGCTTTGCCCCAACAGAAGTCAACCCAGAAGCCCATCTTTCTTCACTTTTCTAGTCTTCCATGGAACCACTTGCTTCAAACCACCGTATATAGTCGCCTGCATTGCCATTTGTCAAAACAGCATTTAACTTTTTACTCGTAAATTTAATTAAAGGCCAAAAGATCCTTCATTTTTCCCATAATTAACGTTTACCATTCTGATTCCATCAAAACAAATCACCGTCAAAACAACTTTATCTATGATGGAATGAGAACTTAAATTGAAGAAAGTAAACGCCCACTAATTTAGAACTTTATAAATGGTCACTAGTGGTGACTGGTGAGTGGTGACTAGTCCTAGCTAACCCCATTAATTACCAGCATATGCCCAGTCTTTGCCATTCTCTAAACCTACTGTACGCTTTTTATTATCGCCCCTATGCCTCGCTGCAGCCGGGGACCTCTAGCGTAAAAGTTCATCCAACTTCGTAGCAAGAAATAAAAGCATTTCTGTGGGTATTTATTAAGACTGTTGATATTTATTAATATTCTTCATGGCAGGAAAAAGTTAATTCAGATAATGTGATGAAAAAATCTACATGATGCAAGTAAAAATTGACCAAATATACAAGCAAAATTACTAATTTAAATAATGCGTAGCAGTAGTATCAATCAAACTTGATATATGTACAATTGAGTTAATTAAACAAATATTAAAAGAGTAAAAAGAATTAGGTGGAGTCAAAAACTTACCCAGAAGTGAGACCTTGGAGCTGAAAGATTAGAAAAGCTTCCTGTCCTCCTGAAACTGGTAACCGTACTCCTTTCATCTTCTCTGCTGCATTCACTCTCTTTATCTACAGAAGATGGAAAGACGTAACTGCCCCCACCAACGTCTCTTTTACCTTTCTTCCTCCAAGAACCAAATAACCCTTTCTCTTTGTGCCCTTTCTTACTAAGAACAATAGCACCAAGCTGATCTCTCTCAGGACTGAAACTATTCCTACGAAAGGAACCATAACACTCACTAGTACTCAACCTAAACGAAGAAGCCTGGATTTTAGACTTGCCTATGTAAGGACCATCAAGGACAGTGGTGGGTGAGGGTTCCATTAACAAAAGTCTAGGTGGCAGTTCTAAACACTTGTGAGCAAGATCATTGTTTGGGTTTAAGTAAGTGGTGAGAGCGGTGCATGTTTTAGGCTTACCAGGCTCTTCTTCCCAACGAAATGGGACAGAGGCTGAGGAGTAAAGCGGTGGGGTTAACATTCCAGGTCTCTCAGGTGACTCCATGCTAACTGGTATTGAAAATAAAAGCGACAATTTTGGTGTGGAGCTTGGTTCTACGTGATGATCTAGTAGCAAATCAGATGCCATGATTAAACAAAGTGGGGGTTTGAGTGGACTGGAGTGAAAGTCGTTGCACTAAAACTATATAGAGAAGAGAAAAGAGAGCAGAGACAAAAATGATGAAGATGAAGGAAAGACCCCTTACCCCTTACGCATAAGTCATTAGTCATTAGTCATTAGTCATTAGTCAATAGTCACTGCCTTAACTACAAGTGAAAGGTTAGTAAAAGATCGTTACTAGATCATTCTTTATGAGCTCTCAAATATAACCCACATAAAGTTGCCACGTCATCCCTATGCCTGAAATTTATATGTGGTTGATTTTCGTTTAATAACTGGGGAGCTTGGTTGTATATAAACCGTCCATAATTATTAATGACCCACCCAAACAACATGCTCCCATGTCTTGGATTGCGAGAGTTGGATTAATAATTATTAAAACTCTTTTTTAATTAATTTCACTTATTTATTAATTTAATTATTTACTTATTTATAAGAAGTACATTGTGATTAATTTTAAGACTTAATTATAGAGGATTTTTCAATTCTTATAATAAATATTGAAAACATGCAAATTTATCAACATTTTAAAGAAAGATTAAAAAAAATGTCCATGAGACTTACGTTTCTTTTTAATGTATCATCAAATAACGGTATCCCGTGATTGGGATTTCACAAAAATTATTGCAATTCATAAATAAATTGATAAGAGTAATATTACATTTATAAAGTCCTCAAAAAGATATATGTGTAAAGTGATATATCATATCATGATTGGAAGAGTAAATTTGACTTTAGGGTCCGTTTGAAAAGTCACATGATAATTAGAATTGAGTGTAATTGGTGAGAATTACTAAGTTCGACATATTTGTTTAACCAAATAATTAATTGGTTAGAGTGTAATTGAACCTCTTCAATAACCATCAATTTTAATATTATTAATTACTTGTTTTAGAGTGTAATTTATGGTTATTGGAGAGGTTCAATTACACTCTCTAATTCTTATGAGAGTTGTGAATTTTTATATAATTACAAAATATTTTTTACTTACAAAATATTTTAATACCAAAGTATTTATTAATTACAAAAAATTTAATAATTTAATTACTTGTTTTAATATTTATTTTACTTTAATATTACTAATATTGTTGATGTGAATTGTATGAAAATATTATGTGGTTGATGCAGGCTATGTAAATACAAAAGGTTTTCTAGCACCATATTATGGAGTACGATATCATTTGAGAGAGTGGAGTCAAACACAAGCATCACAAACAGCTCGTGAACTTTTAAATTTAAAACATTCAAAGCTTCGAAATGTGGTGGAGAGGACATTTTCTGTTTTGAAAAAAAGTTTTTCATATGAACAATAGTTCTTCAATATAACATCAAAAAACAAGGTTGGATATTGTCATGTTGTGTACTTCATAATTTTATTCGTAAGTGGAATTGGGATGATAAATGCTTTAAAGAACACATGCAATAAGAAATAGAAGCGTATAATAATTTAAACAATATTGATTCAGATACAAATGAAAAACTTGACGAATGATCAACAGATACTGATAAACAATATATGTCTAATGTAAGAGATGAAATATATCAACAAATATGGAATGCAAGAGTAATTAGATAGACTTCGCTTTAATTTTATGATTATTATAGTAAAGACACATGATGTTTTTTAATTTAAAAGAGTTTTTAGTTTTTTATTGTAATTATAATTAATTTTTTATTTATTTTATAAATATATTATAGTTGTTGATAAAAAATTTGTTAGTTAATAATACCTATTTTAAATATTTATTAATAAATAATATTAATTTTAAATATTTGTTATTAATAATGTTATTTTTCTGTATAATTACTAAATATTTTACCAAACATGACATTAATAATTTAAATATTATTATAATATATCATCCAAACACGTTATATATTTTAAAATACTATATAATTTTACTTTCTCTATCACAATACGACGCACTACCTTATAAATTTATGTTTGTACAAAGATTTTGTAAATATATTATTATTCAATTGATAACTGCAGCAATGAGTGTGACCAAAGCACTAAAAAATACGTCAAGAAACCAACTCAACCTACCCTCCATTTTAAATTGAAAACAAATAATATAATAAGAGGGCGAAAGCATTAGTATCATTTCACCCCTTTTTATGGGTAAAGGTTCAAGAGTCAGAACCAGGTAACCTGATCTAGTATTATGTCCTTAACTTTATTAAAGTGTTATTGGTTCAGCTTTTATTCAAATAATAAACGTGGCAACAAGATTTTGACTTCAATATACTTCAACCAATATGGAGGTTTCTGTGTTGACAACTACAGTGATCATGTACACACCTGATTATTTTTTTAATTGCATTGGATGCCAACGTGTGATGGTGAAACCTTCCTGTATCAAGAATGGACTTCGTGGACTTTACTAAATATAAACTATTGCCGTGTTTCCTCTGTGCCACCAAACTTGTTGAGTAAAATGGCATGGCTCTTGTGAAACGTGTGTTATAGGTTTACGTTAGAAAAGGGTATGTCTCCAAGGAATAAGAGTACATTCTGAAAGACGAAAGTAATAAACAAAAGCTGTGTATAATGATGATTGATGATAAGCTCCTTTAAATCTGGCGGTGCTTAAGCACTTTCTTTTTCATGTTTTGATCTCAATGGCAATGCCACTAATCCAAATTAGCCAACTTTATTGTGTGAAAAGCAAATGTAAACTGTGATCAACGAGCTACAGAAGTGGAGCTAGCTGGTGCAAAAGTCAAAAGGGAGAAAAAAAAAAATTAAAAGAAAAGATTCTGTCATTTTCAGGCATGCCAAAGATGAGCCCGCCGGATACAGTACAGAATATCTATGCACATCATTTCTCCTTCGACTTAAGGCCTCTTGAGCCCTTTGAAAACCATTTTGTCTAGACTCACTCTATTTCCCTTTTGTATGTCATTGAAGACAGTGAGATAGGAGAAAAAACTATTTATTTATTACGTGTAAAGTAATGTGTTCTTTATACAATCCCTTCTTTTCATCATCCAAATTACTTATTGAAATGGGAGAATTCTCTCCAATTTTGAAGTAGAGTACTTGTGTATTGCCTACTCTGTTCTCACACGTTGAAGGATTCTTTCATGTGGAGTCAAGTCATCAACTTGAATAGCTCTCAGTCCCACAACAAACAGGTTAAAGATGAGATCATCATCACGGAACCGAAATGGTCAATAAAGCTAGAATTTATTTGGTTTGTCTTGTATTGGCACAACTCTAAATGCATTAACAAACTTAGCAGTTCCAGTGTCTCCTATGATTGCATGCTGCAATAAATGGAAATGGTAATAATTAAAACAATTGTACTTAAAAAACCTTACTTTTTAATAAATTCTATAATAATAGAATTATTTTTATATTAAATTATTAAAAATAACTTTAATTTCATATATATACTTTTGACACCCATTATTATTTTATAAGTATTATTCTTTTTTTTTTTTTTCTATTCAAATCTTTTTTAGAATAAAAAGACAATTTAGTTGAAGATAACAAATTTGTAATAAGATATACCAAATTACAAACAATACAAATGGTAAATTTTAATTGTTTCACATATAAATTTAATGTTATTTTTTTCTTCAATGTATTTGTGTGTATATATATATATATTCTTGGGAGTATTTGTAAAGATTTTTTTTAGTTTTAATTTTTTTTTTTTTTTTGAATTTTCAATTTAATGATATAAAATTTTATTTTAAGAATAACGATAATAAGGATATATTGCATAAGCCAAGAGTGTGAAATGCTAACTCTTTTCAAATAAAAAAAAAATGAAAATACTAGACGTTGTGGGGTTGGTGACAGACTGCATCTAGGCCAGGCCCATCAATTAGTTTGGCCCAGCATTCATTTGCACCCTTCCTTAAGCCAATATCAAACAACGTAAATATCGTAAATTAAGCTCTTTTGTCAATGCAAAGACATCTCCGGACGATAAACAACATTATGAACTCCTTTTTATATATAAATTAAAACCAACCTCTTTTAACACACACTTGAAGTTGCATCATTTTCACCCACAAATTTAAGTGGGTCAGGTTCAATATATAAAATTTTCCTT
The DNA here is from genome assembly GCA_009867345.2 of Toxicodendron radicans. Lineage (NCBI taxonomy): Eukaryota > Viridiplantae > Streptophyta > Magnoliopsida > Sapindales > Anacardiaceae > Toxicodendron > Toxicodendron radicans. The sequence continues at coordinate 7,617,039 of WYDK02000059.1, forward strand.
CTTTTCTTTTTTAAATAATGGGACCTCAATGTCAAATATCATAACAATTGTCATAAATTTGATATATAAGGATAGGTTAAATATCATTTCCATACTATTTTAACGAAACTAAAGCCCATCGATGTGCTGCTATAGGTTGAATTTGATTTCCCTTTTATTGTAGCAAAACTTAATCCCATCAACGGTTGGGCTACTTTCTTCCCTTGATGGAATTAACTTTAAGCCCATGGAGGGTTGGGACAAAATATTAAAAAAAAAGGGATTGAACCCGACGTGAATCGAACACGCAACCTTCTGATCTGGAGTCAGACGCGCTACCATTGCGCCACGGATCCAC
>WYDK02000059.1:7617475-7629645 GCA_009867345.2 Toxicodendron radicans
GAACCCGACGTGAATCGAACACGCAACCTTCTGATCTGGAGTCAGACGCGCTACCATTGCGCCACGGATCCACTTGTGCAATGTTCGTGTAACGCAATATAATTATAAATTCTTAAAAACCTTATCAACTTTGCTTTGTAGAGAAACCTTTGTATAACCTTTAAAAGCATGCTGAATTTGAAATTTTAATCACATTCGAAGTGAATACGCTTATAAGCAACATCATTAGTTAAAAGTTGGTAGCAACATGCGTGGTTTGTACCTTTAAGAAACACCCAAAACGTAATACAAAGATGAGAAGCAATTTATGAGTATCTTTGTAGGACAAAAATGTCCTTCATATAGCTAAGGCCCATTTCAAACCCAGTAGCATTCAAGGTTTTCACCATACATTTTCCTTGTAGTTTATAAACCACCATACAAGAAAATTGTTGTTTGTTCAGATATATTTACTTTAATGATCCATCAAGAATCAGAATAGTGCTTTTATTTTACAAAGAAATTACCGAACAAACAACAATTTTCTTTATGTTCTGGACTTGGTAGTTAACATTTGACCACCCCCTAGCTAGTGAATTGAACTTTATTCAACTAATTAAGAGCTGAAACTTTTGACCAAAAATAAAGAAAAAAACCTGAAACTTGAAATCAACAGACAATATTGCTCCCATATCTTCTATGTCATTGTCAAATAGATTTTACGTCTTTTTTTAAGTTGTTTCTTTTCAATCCAACTACTTCTTTTAGTAGAAATCCTATTGAAAACAACCTTGCCTCCATATTTTAGACAAACTTGAAAAGCAATTCCAGCATCCATACCATTTACTTATTCTCTCCATGTCAGCATCCCCACTGGTTTTTGTTTTTTTCTTTCTAAAAAAATTCAAAATAATTGCACCAAAATATTGCCCTCTTCTTATGCAGAGATTTGAAACTTTATACATTTATATATATATAATAGACAACAGTTATCCGGATCCGTTTTCGAATGGTAAACTATAAATCAGGAATTTTTTAAGGCAAGAAAATAAGGGCGTGCTAATCGTCAGGCATAAATAATGAAACTAGTTACAGGCCAAATGGTCACAACTTTATACTTTGCAGAAAAATCAAATGCCAACAAAGTATGCATGTATATATTTTTACAAACTGCACTACATTAAAACCACACCATCCCACAAAACAAGATATAAACATGCTATTACTAAAACCTTAATAAATTCCTCTAAATTTTAACAGTAAGAGTCTATTAGCTCTTCCGTCAAAACCTAGCCCACTTCTTCATTCAAGGCTCCAAAAATACCTGAGCAAATTAAAATTTAAAAAAAAAAAAATGTAAAACAAATACGGTGTTGTACTTTCAAATTCCAGACTTATGATCTGAGTCGTCCCAGCTTATAACAGTCCCTTCACCCTCTACAGATGATACATTAACCTTACATCTTGGGCTCATCTTCTTCATTTCTTCACATGAATATATGAAGATCTTCTTCACCAACTTACAGAATTCCCTGCAATTAAAAAGACCTAAACAACCATGCTAATAGAATGGAAATATTATAATGTGGTACTGAACAGATTCTAAATCACTTACTGCCATGGATCATCGCCCGCAAGCATCATATCACCCTCATCATCAGTAAAAACCACTTTCCATTTGTCACATGGACGAAGTTGTCCTTTAATTTCAAACATCTTCTCTAGTTCATCAATAAGATCATCATACCCTTTCAACACAGTTAAATCAACAGCACGCCCAACAGCAATTCCTTGCATTTGAACCTTCTCAGAACCCAATTATTTTAATCAGAAATTATGGCTTAAAAGATTAGAACAATCCAAACATGAGCCAGAAAGAACTCCAAATTTTACCTTCGTACGAGTTCTTGTGGAAGTAGCTGAACCCTGCTTGTTCTGTGTCTCTTTTGTTAATGCCTCTGATGTCACTTGCTTCAGTTCCTTCTTTGAAAAATCCGAATTTAGGGTCTTATCAGAATCAGATGCAGCTGGAATAGACCCTTTAGTGCAATTGGAATCAAAAGTTGAATCTATAACTTCCTTGGCCAAAGGAGTAGCAATGTTAGAGTTATGTTTCAGGTCAATTCCAAACAGCCGACAACCCACGGAAGTCTCAGACTTCTTCCCTTTTTCTGCCTGTTCATTAAGTAAGCCATTGCTTGGCCTAGAGGAAAAACCAGACAGAATAGACCGTGCTGCACTGTTTTTGTTGTCATCTGTTGTGTCCCGGAACAGGTTTAAAGAAACATTCAGATGAGGAGGAGTAGGCCAAATTCCTTCAGGTGCAACCCTTGAGCTACAGACATTACTGCCACTCAAATGATTGCTATCGAGTTCTTTCTGCCTCAAAGGCCAGAGAACTTGGCTTTCAGAGCTTTGGACTTCAGAGGCACCAGCTAATGGAGTTAATTCATGGGAATGGGTTGATCCTTGATACCAAAAAGCTGAGGATGTCGAATTTGTAGTAATTTCTACATTCAAACGAATGAGCCAAGTTTTAAAAGATTAGTTGGAAAAACTTGTAGGAAAAATTTGCGGAAAAATTTTTCATACCAGAAGCTGGAATGTCAATGGATCGGGGTCTCTTGCTCTTAACAGCTGGTTGAGGAACACTTAATGGTGTGGAAGCTACACAAGGCTCTATCTCCCATGGAGACACCCTCTCTGGCCTTTGAATTGTAGCTGGCTCATCCCATTGAATCTAAAAAGACAAAATTAGTTGGAAAAAAAAGAATAAAAACAACACAACAATTATATCTGCAATTAAAACTGTAATTCAAAACTATATTCAACCTTCAATGACCGCCATTTAGAGCCTGGCCAGTCCAAAGAATTATCTCCGACCCCAATTATGGTGCCCATGAACCTGATAATGTACCCATGGGAATTAAGAATCTACCTCTAACCAAATATAACTCCCAACAGATAGAAAAACATATTACTAAGATACCTTCTCTCAGGAGAGTCTTCTCCCTCAAATCTCATCTTAAAACGCATGCCAACAGAAAACCTATTATTAACAGCTTCCAGGTACTTGTTTAAGCTGATAATGAACTGGCTTGTCCTGGTTAAGAGAACAAAGCAAACGAAAGTCTAAGATATAATAAATAGGGCTATGAAATAATAAAAATCCAACACAGATATTAAAACAGGAACCTTGGCTTGTAGTATACAACAAAGAGAGTTTGGGTTGTAACAGCATGAGAAGCTGTAGCAAGCACTCCTAAATGCATACTCTGGCTGGATATCACAGATGAAGGCATGGAGCTCTGCTGACGGGCAAGACGTCGAACCCCCACTCGTAGTTCCCCAGTCTCACCTCTACACACCATCATTGTAAATCAAGCCTAAGCTACAACAAATTCATGCACCTGAATCTAATGAAGTGTAACAAAATTGAAATTCAACTACCTCAAAAACACAAAAGCGTCTCCTGCAATCAGCCTTTTGGAGGTAACAAATGTACTCCACCCAGTAGTAAGCAAATGTCTACGTGGTTGACCTAATCACATTAACAGAGCAAAACAGAATAAAAACAACACATACACTTGTTACCAAAACATCTAACTCCAATAGCTAAAGTACGCATTTATGTTAGCAAAGAACAAAAATAACAAAACTATGGAACGCAAACCCTGAATTGAAAGTAAAATTTGTACCTCTAAATATATGTTTGAATCTCCACTCATACCCATGCAGATCTTTGGCAACCAATTCCTGGGTCGGGGTTGTTTGGGTCATGTCCTAATGAAACAAAAAAACAACGCAGAAGAAAAATCAAGTAAACTGATAATATGTCCCAGAAAATAGTTGTAGTACAGTGACAGTCACTACCAACGGAGGAAGGCATTCAGTGGCGTGCTTGCGAAGAACAGAGAACCCCCCATGGGTGCTTGTATCTGAAGCTGTTAAAATCTTACAAAACGAATGAACCGTTTGCTTTGGAGGCTCAGATGAGCAGGGATCAGGACTTGTAGGTTCACTTTGCTGTGATATTGCCATAACCAGAAACATATATCAATGCTTGGGTTCATTTGATAAAAAGTGAATATTACAGTCGGCCTGTTTGGTTGCAAATAAAACCGTGAATAAAAAAAAATAATCAATGGTTGTTCTAAGCTAAATAGTTGGACAAGGCTGAAGCTAGTTAATTTTTTTGATTTCTGAATCTAAAATAATAATAATAAATTTGGCCTCAAGTTTTAATTTTCGGCAACCAAACGAAGCAAAGATGGGACAAAAAGGAAACATATTTACTCACATCTTCATTTGGTAGCAAAGTGATCTGCGCATAAACCTCGTCTGTCTCTTGCTCAGCCTATAAATTTAAGGAAAAGGAGTGCAGATTGAGGAATCGACACAAATGACAAAGAAAAAGAAAAAGAAAGCAGAAATAAGTACATAATACGATCAGAAACATGAATTACCAGTAAGTGAATGTGAACAACTTGACAAAGGATCTTAGAAGGAAGATCAAACAAAGGTCTTTGATGGTTCAGTTCCTGATTTGTCGATGCTTCTAACTGCAGAACTCAAAGAGTAAGATATAAATCACCCAAAATATGTAGAGAAATTGCAAACAAGAGCAAGAAATAGATCTATCATGAAACACATGAGAAGAAACATTTAGCAAATTTATTCCAAATAAAATTTGCATACTTGTTCCACGTGACCCTGAGGGAAGTAGAAAACTCTTTCTCCAGGTCGAGGAACTTCAACCAGTGGCCCCGCACATGCCTTCCAAAGCTCCTTGTACAGATCATTGCTTCCTGTACCCAAAGAACTCAAAGTAAAACTTGAAAATCCAACAAAGTGAAGAATATAACAACAGGTTTTGGCTCCCCGCTCCCTCACAGATTTACTATAATTTAAGACCCAAAAAGCAAAGCTTCACTCTAATCGAGCCAAGAACCAAGTGCTCAACTTCTGCAGCAAAATAAGTACGATTTCACATTCTCATTTTTTTTCAGAGTTTCGTATCTTTTGGCGACACCCAGACAGAGGCATCAACTTTCCCATTTTCTCACAACCAAAAAAATCCCATTTTTATTTTTCTTAACTTTCTCGGGGAACAAACAAAGAAATTTAAACTTAAAATTACTCCATATTTGTTACCTGTTTCCCCTTGAGAAATCGATGAGACCCCGATATTAGTTTCAGCATGAGCCATCAAATAAACAACCACAGCAACGATGTCGTTTTCAATGAAACCAGTAAATCACTTAACAAAATTTCAAAAGAAAGAAGGAAGGAAGAAAAGAAAAGCCCTTTAAGCAGAAGAGGGTAAACTATTAACTACCCCATTAATGAAGAAGAAAAGGCAGGAAGAAGAGAGAAATAAAAACAAGCTGAGAAAGAGATAGAAATATAGATAGCGAAACAGGGAAGAGTCGACGGTTATGTATTTTAAGTAATCATAATTACAAGTAGACTAGTGTAACTGGCTGTGATTATATGTAGCTGCTATGTTGGTGGGTTTCAGTTACAAAACCACTGTGCTTTTGTCTTCACACTGCTCTTATTTCCAGGCTCAAACTCAATAAACACTTGTAAGAAGCAGTGTTGTTGTGCTTTATTTGTTGTTTCTTTGCTCGCTAAAGACCTGAATCAGACGTTACCAAATCCCCAAAACCGCTTTCTCCGACTCATATATTCTACTCTTCTCTCTCTAGTTTGAGTTTCTTTATAGTCTCTTTTTATGATTTTTCTCTTCAATTAATATCATTTTTTTTAATAAACCTTTCCTTGAGTGCATGTTTACTGTATATTAATGGAATGAAACCTTTAATTTTAGACAGAAACGAGAAGACACTGTTTATTAATCCTGTTAATCTTGTGTAAATCTGTATAAAAATAGAAAGTGGTGATGAATTTAATAAAAAGTGTTATAAAAAAAAAAGGAGAAAAGATTATATGAATTAATTTTTGCCAAGAATGTGAACTACTCAATAACAATGTACCCTCTCCTCTATATTAACGTGAAATACAATTTACATAACTGAAGTGACGAATGCATTTTATTTGTTCATCACGCAATGGAACTTGTCAAGGACAACTATCACATGACTCTTGCCAGATTATTTGATAATTAGGAGTTACATGTTTTCTAATTTTACCTTCTTTCTTCACCACTCTACTGTCTACTTCCTTCCTAACCATGGTTACTTTTGCATCAGATGTAGGGATCAGGATCACGGGACTACCGTACATCACCTCTGTAGAAAGTGAATAGCAGCCGTCTGATAAAGGCGGCGAGGTCAGTAGTTGACTACCCATCATAACCCATCACCATCTACACCACGTCCCAATGTTTAAGTTTTACATAGGGAAACGTGATGCCTCAATGATTCACGGAGTCGAGCTCCGTTTCCTTCCGTTATAATTTTAAAACGCCGCCGTCACGTTATTTTTTTTTTTTTCTTTTGCTAGTATCCTTCTTTGTCTGCATCGTGGCAGGCAATCTTGTTGGCTCGTGTAAACCCGGCAGAGAATTTTTGGTCTTATTTCGTTTTTTTTTTTTTTTTTAATTTGCTCTACTATTTATTGTGGTTAGTTTTTCGTATTGTGAGAGTTTGTAATTTACACGTTTTAGACCTTACTCTTTGGGACCCAGCAAGAATGGTGTTTGAGCTATTGAAAATGAGTGGGAAGCACGCGCCTCAGTTTGAAAGCTGTGGGTTGTGAACAGGTTTTTATGGTCCCTTGTAGAGCTCCTGAATAATGTATTTCAGATAGAAAGTGACAATCAGGTGGATATTTAATTTCCAAACACAAATGTTGCATGAGTTAACTACATACCCCGGGTTTTGGTTTTCATATCTATTTCTGCACTTTAAAAATATTGGCATTAGTCTCCTTAATCCTAACCAACAGTATTAATTGGCTTGGGTTGGTCGGGTAATTTTTTCCAATAAACCCATTTATCCCTTGCATCACCACCCTTTTAGGAATAAAAACCATATCCTCCATTTGACCTTTTCTTGATTTTGCATCTTCCATAAAAACCCAAGTGACTCTCTCTCTCTCTCTCTCTCTATCGTTTTGAATGGTGGAAATGGAAAGAAATGAGAGCATATTTTATTTCCTCTATATAGGCCTTAGTTATTGAGGGTAGAAAAGCAGCATAAATGTGAAATGGAAAGTGTAGGGCACTGTGTTGATGAGGAGCGTGGGGTTTTTAATGAACTTATGTTTCACAGTTCTGACCATGCTGATTGGTTAGGTGGTCCACCGTACACGTCATAATACCAACCTCATTAAGCATAGCCACGTGGTCTGGTCGTTTTCGTACACACGTGTCAGCAGCCGACTTGCTTCGCCCTCAGCATTCTATTTCCATTTCCAACTTCACCAAATTTCTCCAATTGTAAATAATTTGATCGATTAAATATTGTATTCAAATAAATAACTTAAAATAAAACATGAAGTTATGTCCACAAAGTCATTTAATTTGTTTTTTGTTTTTTGTATAATATAATTAATATAAAAACGAAATAATATGTAGAAAGAAATGAAGCATCATGTTGTGCAGAATGGAATATGTTATAAGAAGACTAAATTATTTGAAAATGCCAAAAAGACTTAATTAGTATTATACCCTTATCCTTCTACCTATTTGTAAGCACATTTTATTCTCATGGAATATATAATATAAGGCTAAGTCACCAAGCAAATATGAAGGTAATTTAATTTACTCGTAGAGGTTACATTACATATTCAAATTATCTTACTTTATCTATCAATTTATGTAACGCTAAATTTGGGGTATTTATAAGATTTCGTGCCTTCTTGTAATTATATGATGGTGTGAAATTAAATGTTAGATTAATTAAGAATATAAAATTATAAAAATTCATGTTAATAGTTCCATCTTTTGTATTGATTTCTAGAATTTTAGTTCATACCGATTTTTATGAACACTTTAATTTACCTTTTCTCTTATATATTTATAAAATTATTTAAGTTTAAATTTAAATATGCCAAAATAAGTCAAATTTCACCCATGGTTACGAAATTTAAAACCAAATAAATATACTACAAGTACAAGGCAATAAGGCATCAAAAAAAAATATTGGTCAAGTGTACGGTTGTATAGTGTGTGCAATGCACGTTAGTGGAAATGGCTCTTACTGGCTGCATCTTGAATTAAAAAACGCATAAGAAAATAAATCACACCATTATTAAGGTTTGATTTTATCTTAGAATAATTTAATTAAAGTGTAGCATGGACCGCTCCTTTGAAACAACCTATGTGTACAAACAAATTAATTTTATATTATATAGAAGCGCACGGATGAGAATATTTATATTTTAAATAAAAGGTTAGTGCTGGAGTGGAATCCAACATAGCCTAACCTAATAGTTAATTAAAGCACCAAATGATCCTTTATTTAAGCTAATATGTTTGTCTAATCTTAACATCAATTATTAAAAAATATGTTGAATATTAATTACACACAAGCATATTAGGATTGACGTGTGAAAAGAATTAAATGCATCTTTTTTTTTTTTTTTTTTTTGTGATTGAGGTGTTTAGACTAGTTTATGAGTACCTCAACTAATTTCTGAAGACCCTAAAGATAAGAGTATAAGCCTCCCGTGATCACCTCCATTAATGTTTGCAGAGACTTGAACTATGAAGAAAATATTTTCTCCTTTACACTTTTACCATCAGGTTATCCAAAAATGATTAATTAAATGCATCTTATCTCAAAGTTTTATTTATTTATTAATGTTTTTGGAGCAAGAACATAATATAAAGTAAAAGTATTATGTAAGAGGCAATCAACTTTAAGTAAGCTAACAGATGAAAGATTTGATTCCTACTTTGCATCTTTTCAACATTAAGCAACTCTTTTGACTAATTAACCTAGAGATAAAAATACTCACTTTTGACCATATCTATTATACCCACCCAAACCCAACATTTTATTTAAATTATATTTCGTACGAAATTAACAACGGCAGGGATTGAGTTACATGTAGGACTGTAAATGAGCCGAGTTGAATGTCTGGCTACTCAAGTTGAGCTTGGCTGCTACAGTGTCGAGCTCGCCCAAGCTTGACACTCTATGTTTGAGCTCAAGCTCTACTCTGAATAGACAAGCTCGACAAAAGTTTAAAAATATCATATATTCCTCAAAAAATCCTTAAAATTATCGAATATATCCAAAAAAATCACTCAAATTGTCGAATTTATCAAGATTGGCGAGCCAAGCAATGAGTGTTCGAGCTCAACTCGCATTTCACCCCTAATTACATATATTTTAATCTCCCTTGGTTTTATATAACTGGACAATACTAATCATGCAAGGCCCATTGTTTATACTAAACATATAATTGTGATTAATGAATATAATTTAACATTAACACATGACTCTTACCCCCTCTTAAGAGTTAAGATCTCTAATAAAAATTATTAAAATGATCATATCTTATAATCGGTAGATTCCATTAAGATTAGAGATTTGATCCCTCAAATTGTAATATATATATCATATTAACGACAAATGCAAAGCAAAATGGGTCAGTCTGACCAGATTTAATTAAGTATTTATCTGATTATGTGATTAATTAGCAAAGAGTAAAAAACAAGTCCCACCCAAGGTTTGGCGAATCTACAGTTTGCACCCCTGGTTTCATAAATTTAAGATATCCACCCTTAAATTAATATAACATCTTTTAATGTAATGATCAAAGGATAAATTAGTCATTTGCATTACATTATGTTTGAAATAAAAATTTTAAAATAACCCTTAATATCTCAAATTTCTCTCACAAGCACCCTCCATATCTCTAATTTCTTTCACTTTTTCTCTATTCTAAACCTTAATTTCTTTCCCATCAACTCCTTCCCTTCTTCTTTTCTTTTTTCTCCTCCTCCCCTTCCACCTGTTTGACAAAAATCCTCACCCAAAGCCACCAGCCAACTCTCCCAACAACATTTATTCATAAATATGATTTATTCCTCAAAGCCATCATAATAAATCTAACCTTGTGAACAATACCACTATTCTACTCTCAAATTGACGAGAAAAATAAATAATTTAAAAAATAAAATGGGAGTTGTTAATAAATTTTTAATAGAGAATTTACATAGAACAAATGATGTGCATGACATGACATGAATCATACTACAGAGACTTGGAATGTGGAAGTGGCGGAGTTGAAGATGAATTTGGGAGAGGAAAGATGAGTGGAATTGGATGTATTAGAGAATAAAATTCAAAGGTTAAAATCGCATAAAGTTGAGAGTGAGAACAATAGGAGGTTTGTTAGCACATCATAAAGGCCATTGTGATTTGTGAAGAAATTAGGAAATGATGGGTTGTTTGGATTTACTAAATTTTGTACTGTATTTTATTAATTTGGTTGGATGGTGATAGTGGCTGGGTGGTGGTGGCAACAGTGGTAAATGGTAATGGTTAGGTGGTTGGAGATGAGGTGAAGTGAAGGTTGAAGGAAGGGGGTTATTGAAATAAATTTGAAAGTATAATGATTATTTTTTTTAATTCTATTAATTTGGGGTTAAAAGTAATTTAATAATTTTTTTGTCAAGGAGAATTTAGTAATAATACATTCTATACTATGTCAAACCCTAAAAATCACTAACAATATTAATTTAAGAGTTAGAATCTAGAATTTATAAAAGGAGGGGTGAAAACTAGTAGGTTGGCCAAACCTTGGGTGGTAACATGTTGTTTACTCATCAGCAAATAATTTTGTAGGTAAAGCATTGGTATCTAGACAGAATCTTGTGAATTGTTCCCATTACTTGGGGTTGGGGTTATTAAAATTTATAAAAATTGAAAAAAAGAAAAAAAGTGATTAAGAGAGATAAAGAGAGGTTGACCTGAGTGTTGTAGAGAATGTGGGCTACTTTTAGTGACATAATAATAATTAATAAAAATAAAAGAGAGATGATTGGATAGGTGGTGGTGAGTGGGAGAAGCGAGATTTGAATGCAGTACCAATACCCCATGTGGAGACCAATTCAGTTTGTGTTTCTTACTCGCCTGTCCTTAACCCATACATGTGCCCTTCCTCTTCCCCCCTTTCTTCTTCCTCGGGAACCTTAAACTAACCAATACTTTGAGGTTGGAATTTCATGTGAAAACAATCATGGGTTTGTTGTGATTAAACTGATGGTTACTTTCAGTTACTGTTTATAACCTAAATAAATATTTTTGTTAATAGTACTATTAATCCTATGTCCTAACCTAAGCCTGCTGAATGATGAGTAGTGTAAAGTTGGGATATCAGAAAGTAAAAGTAAATTTTTTTTTTTTGTTCCTTTTAAAAAGGAAAATAAATGAATTAGATTTTTAAGAAACGAAATACCTTAAACACCAATGCTGGAATTAAAGACATGAATTTAATTGGAACAGGACGGCAGAACAGAACCCGAATAAGGTGAGCCCACAAGAATTAATTGTTTATTATTTAAAACTGAAAGGAGAGTTGGTGAGTGGGATTTTGGTCCATTAGTCCGTACAAATCATGACATACTTTTGGACCTAATTTGACAATTTGTGAACCGTTAGATCTTGAGATCAATTACATTTACTTAACCTTTTCACTTACTTTTCATTGTTATAGAAATAAGGCCCAATTCATGTCACAACTAAGAACAAAAGTAGTTAAATCCCTATGGAAGGAAATTAAATTATTATTAATGTGGAGTGAAATTTCAGAAATAGAACAAAGTGATATATATATATGGATGGATGAGGATTGGTCAAAATGGGTAATGTCAATTGTAAGTTTTAATTGGGCAATAAAAGGCATATTGGACATATAAGTTTAGTGTTAAAATTATGTAATTAGATTTGGTGGGAGAGGGGACCAGATATGAACCATAAGAATGAGATGGTGTGGTCAAATCAGACATAGTTTTATGATCATCATTATCTATCAATGTACGAATACCTAAGATGGGGAAGGACTCTTATTTGTCTACAAAATATAAAATAACAATATCAAACCCTATATAATTAAGTAGCCAAGCCAAATATGTTAACAAAAGTATTATAGTGGAGTGGAAGTCAGTTAGGCTGTCTTTGCAGAAAAAAAATAAAAAAAAGGCACCACCACAGAATTGTGTGGATGTTACTCGGGCATCATGGAATTTTAGTCTTTTCACTTATAAATGC
>WYDK02000059.1:7654892-7666035 GCA_009867345.2 Toxicodendron radicans
GAAGAAGGAAACATTGAGTAGCTTCACGGGTCCCATTGGGTGACATATGAACTATGAAGTCTTCTTTGTATAATTAGGAAACAGTCGTGCTTGTTCAAGTAGGTTGATTTGAAATAATTAAAAAGACTACAGAAAATTTAATATTTGAAGGGAGATTGTTTGATAACTTGCTAATTTATATCTAACCAAGAATAACCGGTTGATTAGAAATCACCAGGTAATAACAAGGAATCTGAGCCACACCCATGATGCTCCATACATCTAACCAAAATATTAAAATCAGAGTCTAATAAGTTACATAGACCAGTTATATAACTGCTTCTCAAGGTAAATATGGCATTTCCATGTGACACAAGTTCTTACTCACATCATTCTATATCACATGTTTACAGACTCTGTTATTTGCCAACAAAAAATATGGTTTACAGACAGCGGGTACATGATTTACAAAACTTCGAGTTCAGTTATTCCAGAGTAGAAATACTATACAACAGAAAAATTCAAGTCAGTCCGCTACACCAAAATGGTTAAACCTTCTCAGCGGCAGTCAGCTACTCGCCTACTCCATGCCATTCATAATCATGTTAACCTCCTGTTTCAGCAGGTGTAGTTGAATCATCGCCGTTCTGTCTCTCATTGATTTCCTTGTCAAATTTCCTATTACGACAATGTTTGGACATGTGCCCCTTCTTCCCACAATTGTAACACACTATGGTCTTGCCATCAATCTCTGATTCTCGCCTCTTCCAGCTCATCCCTGGCCTCTTCATTTCTTTCATCCTTGGTCCAAAATTTATGGCTAGAGGGTCTACAAGCTTGGATGCCCCACCTTGATTGTTTCTCTGGCAAGTCTCACCCTCAGCCTTTATGTGGTCCATCAACGTTGAGAAAGAAAGATGTTCCTCATGCATCAACTTTAAGCAGAGGCCCTTCCAAGACAGTGGAAGCTTTGAAAGGATAACACTAACATGAAAGTTCTCATCAATCAACATTCCAGCAGCAACAACGGAATCAGCAATATTGTTAAGTTCCATAACTTGCTCAAGGATTGATTTTTCATCAACGATCTGAAATTCAATGTACTTCTTAACTTTAGATCTCTTTGTTCCAACTTCTTCATAAAGGTAAACTAATTTCAGCTCTTCCCACAATTCTTTAGCACTCTTAGTTTTATCTGAGTACTGGTAATAGAGATGATCAGATAGAGAGCTTAACATGTGGCGGCGACAAGTGTGGTCATCATTCAACCATTTCTGCTCAGCAGTCTTCAGTTTAGAAATTTCTTCACTACTTGCTTGTGCATTTGGAGTAAAACTAGGGCGAGGGTCAGTGAGGACATAAGCAATCTGTAATTGCTTTAAGGAAAATTCCATCTGTGGCGCCCAGTAGAGGTAATCCTTCCCATTGAAACGGTTGACCTCCGCAGGAAAAAGTTCAACTGGTGAAGTCACTGAATTTGGCACATCTTCATTTTGTTCACCTTTGAATTCGGATCTACAGTATATTGATTACATGGTCCAAGTCAGTCAATCATTTGGTTACCTGCTTTATAGCCAAGAGATGATTATCATATAAAGAATATGAAATAAAACATGCTCTCACTCAAGTACTGATTAGAACATCATTGAATTTAATTGAGGACATATTAACATTTTAAAGACAAAAAAGAAGCCATAACCAATCGATAAGTTCAAAATTCACAGTCAGGACTTAAAGACACCACAATAACACTGCCTTCAAATACTACTCTCACCTTAACTTCGATTGCATCTTCATCACAGCTTCTTCTATTGCAGGGACACTTTTCCTGAAGGCTGCCCATTGCTCACTTGTTAAACTAATTCCTACATAAACAGCATAAGTAACAAAAGCTTTCAGTGTCAAAACATCTGTCACTGATCAAAACTATAGGATTCACAAAAAGGAAGGCACCAATAACTAAGTTACAGCTCCGTTCATCTGCAATATTTGTTGTAAATAAACTTTTGCTTTACAAACAAACAATCAAAGGCCTCAAATTGTCAAAAATACCATCAAATCTAAATGGTGGAACAGCTTCTGTGATGCATAATTTTTAAGCCAGCCAAACATAGTTTCAATTTCACAGCAACAGCATAATAAATCAAATACCAAAAACAGATAAAATTATTTTTAGGCATTAGCCGCATTACTATGGCAGCATGAGAAGCATTTCTGCAAGTAATGAGAAATAAATGAGATAGTTATGGATACAAATAACTAACTTCTATTTAGGCAATTAATATAATAACAAAAAGACATAGATTATTTGTAATCAACAACAAGAATCACAAGGAAACAAGAGAACTTTTAACACCATATGTAGAATTAATTACCTCTAGCTGATGGAAGTTGCTTTCCATCTTTCTGATAGTATTCTCTAATTGATACAAGAGCTTTCCCCCTGAATTCTTGGATCACCACCCTCCTTTTGTTTGAAAGCTAAATTAAAATGAACGGTATTTGGTAAATGCAAATACGTAAATAAAAATGGCTCTCTTTCTTTTTAAAAAAAAAAAAGTTAACCTGACACATGACACGATCTCCGTTCTCATTAACTTGTTTCTCCAGTTTGATTTGTTGGCGTTTCGTCTCTTCTTGAACATTTGAATCCGTCTTTTTAGCATCGCAAGTGTCTTCGATGGTAGAGAGCAAAAAGGACTCCAACACGCCTCTTATAAACTTCTTGTTATCAGCATCAGAGAGATCGACACCCAGTCGCTCAGAGGCCGTCATCCGGACCTTGAACTCAGTCATCTCCTCCATGTCCGCATGCTTAAGAATTTCCTTCACTGTTTCTTCGATTTTCTCCCGACTTGCTGCTTCCATGATAGAGATTAAAGAAAGTTATTTTTAAATAGCTAAATCGGAACAGACAAATTAGGGTTTTGAATCCCCTATTCAAAAAGGGTTTTGACTCCAACTATTGCCAATCGGTTTTTTTTTTTTTAAATTGCTAAGTCGGAATTAACGGTTTAGGGTTTTGAATTCCCCCATTCAAGAAGGGCTTTGACTCCCGCCTATTGCCAACTAAAAAAATAGGTAAAAATAGGAAGGGCTTTGACAGTTTGACTCCCGTGTATTACCAACTGAAGGCAGATATCGGACAAAATAGGTTCCACCGAGATTTGAACTCGGGTTACTGGATTCAGAGTCCAATGTCCTGACCACTAGACCATGGAACCGTTTGTGGTGTATTCTTAGGTTTATTTAAAAAACGAAAGTTGGCAAATCTAAGTTTTTAATGTTCTTTCTATATTTTTCGACTGGGATTTAACGTCTCTCAAGACGATGATACTAACTTCAAAAATCTTTGGTATCTAAATTTTCTTTTGAAAAAATAAAACAAGTTGAAAGTCTGTTTATATGTCCGCTTTCAAATTTGATTGATGCCTAAAATAGAATATATCACCTCTATTGCCTCAACTAATTAGGGAGCTCATGCATTTTTGTGCTCTTCATTCAACATGAGTTCAATCAAATAAAATGCCATTTCTGTAGAAGACAATTAAATTACCAATATTCACCGTCCGCATGTTTCACCAACCAAAGAAGTGGTATTTTTTTTTTCTCAAATAAAAACAAAAACAGCAAAGCAAAAATATATGCGTCATGTCAAGGTTGTGGATACAAATAAATAATTATTTATTATTTTATGAATAAATTTCAAGAACCTTAAATTAGAACCTTTCCCCCAAACATAACATGAAAACTTTGAAGGATTCTAACTGGGATACCTTATGGCACTTCATGGATAACCAAATCAAAGTAGCTATATCTGTTAGCTCAAGAAGTCAATGATATTCATGGACTTCGCCACATTTGCTTCAATCCTTCTCTTTGCTTTTCTCGTCGCTATCGTCATACATCGCTGCCTCAGTCAAAAGACTGTGCATAAGAAGAAAAGCCTCCCTCCAGGCCCACCAAGATGGCCCATATTTGGCAACCTTCTTCAGTTGGGCCAATTGCCTCACAGAGATCTTGCTTCTTTGTGTGATAAATACGGGCCATTGGTCTACCTTCGCCTAGGTAGGATTGACGCCATCACCACCAATGACCCCGATGTCATACGCGAGATACTTCTCCGGCAAGATGAAACATTTGCCTCCAGACCACGGACACTCGCTGCTGTCCATCTAGCGTATGGGTGTGCCGATGTGGCCTTGGCCCCATTGGGCCCAAATTGGAAGAGAATGCGGAGAATTTGCATGGAGAACTTATTAACAACAAAGAGGCTGGAGTCGTTTGCGAACCACAGGGCTGTTGAAGCCCAACATCTTGTTCATGATGTTTGGGTCCAGGCCCAAACTGGGAAGACTGTGAACTTGAGGGAAGTATTGGGTGTATTCTCTATGAACAACGTGACTAGGATGTTGTTGGGTAAACAATACTTCGGCAGCGGATCAGCTGGCCCAGAAGAAGCCATGGAGTTCATGCACATAACACACGAGCTGTTTAGGCTTTTGGGTTTGATATATTTGGGTGATTATTTGCCAATTTGGAGATGGGTGGATCCTTATGGATGTGAGAAGAAAATGAGGGAGGTTGAGAAACGAGTCGATGATTTTCACACCAAGATTATTGAAGAACACAGGAATGCAAGGAAGGAGAAGATAAATTTAGCTAAAGATACAGATGAAGAGATTGATTTCGTTGATGTTTTATTGTCTTTACCTGGCGAGAATGGGAAACAACACATGGAGGAGGTGGAAATTAAAGCTTTAATTCAGGTCACTCTCTTTATAAGTATCTATTGTAATACACTCCTGTATTTCAATCTTTTCTCTTTGCTATTATCCTTTTAACTTCTAATTTTGTATATATAACTTGGTGATGTTGTAGGACATGATAGCCGCTGCAACTGATACTTCAGCTGTGACCAACGAATGGGCAATGGCAGAAGTCATTAAGCACCCACGTGTCCTTCGCAAGATACAAGAAGAGCTTGATTTTGTTGTGGGTCGTGATCGAATGGTCAATGAAACTGATCTGCCTCACCTCAACTATTTACGTTGTGTGGTACGGGAAACATTTCGCATGCATCCAGCTGGGCCTTTCCTTATCCCGCATGAATCCCTACGTGCCACAACAATCAACGGCTATTATATTCCGGCTAAAACACGTGTCTTCATCAACACTCATGGGCTGGGCAGGAACACCAAGATATGGACCGATATTGAAGAGTTTCGGCCCGAAAGACATTGGCTGGGTGATGGAAGCCGAGTGGAGATAAGCCATGGAGCCGATTTTAAGATACTGCCATTTAGTGCTGGAAAGAGAAAGTGTCCTGGCGCGCCACTTGGCGTAGCTTTAGTGCTAATGGCTTTGGCTCGGCTCTTTCACTGTTTTGATTGGAGCCCTCCGGAGGGTTTAAAGCATGAAGATATTGATACAGGCGAGGTGTATGGGATGACCATGCCAAAAGCCAAGGCGTTGATGGCTATTGCCAGGCCGCGCTTGGCAGACCGCATGTACCGCTGATTGGTTCTTTAGTTTAATTAATAAAACTTCAAAACTATTTGTTTTAGGAAGGAAGAGTGGAAACATTTGAATTCTATACTACTGTCCAAGGTATATATATATATATAAATTGCTGCTTTATCAGACAGAGTTTTAAGGGCCTTCAGATTCAGAGTTCATTTCCCGAGTGCTTATTTTTACCTTAAATGCAATTACCGTGACACGTTAGCAAAGTTGTTACTAAAATATAACTCAAATTTTAAGCTCATAATGTACGTGGTGTCTTTAGCCATTGAAGAATAAATCCCTTAACCCTTCAAAATTTGGGAGGGCTTTCCGGAACACGAAAAAGTAAGTGGCAAGATGTTATGTTGTAATGTAGCTAAGCATTAACTTGTGCACAAGTTATGCATGATTACATAAAGTATTTTTTTGTTCTGATATAAAACTGTAATTGCTTTCAATTAAATGACGTGTCAAATGCGAACCGTGCGTTATGTGTATTTGTGAATACATAGAGTAAACAGGGTAATGAAACTGAAATGCATGTAAACCGTTTGATAATATTCCAAAGAGAGCCAGAGTTTATTTGGATGCTATAGAAAACAATTTATATCCTTTTCTAAAAGCATCTTCTCCTTCTAGCTAAGGATAATTTTGTATTAAAATTTTACTTCCGAGATAAGAGAACTCTCTGAACATTGGCTTAAAAGAGAAAATGTTATTTGAATTTCCTTGCAGCTTCCATCATGATTCTTCGTCGGCTTGCTGTTGCGTTTCATCAGTCAAGAAGGTTGTATAGTAGTAACATTAGCCATGACCTTGCAAGCAGAATTGCGGAGCTCAATAAGGTGAGACCTGAAATCTTGAAGTTGATTAATATGAACTGCTCTGATTGATATGCGTTATGTTGTTATTAATCACATACACTGTGTTAGGTCATGGAATAGAAAGATGGGGTAGGGCTCTGTTTTGTTTTTTATTTTATTTTTTGCCAAATAAATAGCATAAGAACTTTTAGAGTGAATCTTGAAGGTCAATGTGAAAGAATTATGGTCAATAATACATTACTGCTTTTAACTATTATATGAATTTATATGTAGTTCAATTTCTCTGGTGGAGTCTAATCTAATATCAAGACAGGATGTAATTCCTTCTGATGGAAAAATTGAATACATGGTTTGTTGCTACATTTGCTTTGTGGTCGCAGGAAATGGAATCGGTCTTTGGTGAACCTCCTCCAAATGGTTTTGCTGGTTCTCTAAGTAACGATTTCATGGCTCAAGAATCCCAGACATCTTCAAAAATAGGAGGAAGCACTCTTGGCCTGACCCATGTTGGCAGTACGGGAGCAGCACAAATGGTGGATGTTTCTAATAAAGAAAATAGTAAAAGAACCGCCATTGCTACTAGCAAGGTAATTTTGGGGAAGAAGGTATTTGATTTGGTCTTAGCCAACCAATTAGCCAAAGGAGATGTCCTTAGTGTCGCCAAAATTGCTGGCATTAATGGAGCAAAGCACACCAGCTCCCTCATTCCCCTCTGCCATAATATCATCCTGACTCATGTTCGTGTTGATCTCACTCTGAATGATAAGGATTTTAGTGTTGGCATAGAAGGGGAAGCAGTGTCAACGGGAAAAACTGGGGTTGAAATGGAAGCATTGACTGCTGTGACCGTGGCTGGCCTAACTGTTTATGATATGTGCAAGGCTGCTTCAAAAGATGTCCAGATCACAGATGTACGGCTTGAATGTAAAACTGGCGGGAAAAGTGGAGATTGGTATAGAAAGAAATAATGATGCCTTCTTTGGATGTTAGTGCTTTTATGAGCTTTGGCCTTTGAATATCAAATAAGAGTAAGACTAACTGGTTTATTCTTGATGGAATTTAATGGCTAAATCTATGTTTGGGTTTACTCTTTATAACCATGAAGTAAGAGTCATTACCGAAAATGAACAAAACCTGTATTGCTAGTCGCTTGAATCCCGTATTTTAAACTGATCTTACACATACTTCAGGATGAACTGTTTACATCCAATTTGGGTCTCTGTTTTCCTTCTTTTTGCGCATTCATTGTAAAAGTGCACAATGTATTATAAAGTGTATTGACCTTGGAATATGGAGTTTCACCTCTTCGGATTGTTTTGTTGAAGGGAATTACCATTTGTGTGGCTGTGCTGCGGGGTGAGTGCCAAATTTTGTCTTGTTTGAGTAATAACCAAGCTTCCCAAAGTTACTTTACTCGATCTAGTTAGCATTTTACTTTATGGCAGCATCTGGGTCCACAACTAAATGAGAAATTTTCTTCTGGTTCCTGTGGCGTCTAAAATGAGTTACTTTCTTCCCCGTGAATCATATAATTTATTGTAAAGTTATATTCTTCTCTCTTTCTTCACCCCATTCGCTTTGACAACTTTAGTGATGAGAACATTTCACATGGCATCTTCTTGATATATAAATTGCTCCTTTCAGAGATTACTGTAGTGAAGTTTCACCATCAATTTCCCATGAGAAATTACTTTTCAGAATTTCAGAAATTCAATATATGGTTTAATTTGAAGATTTAGGATGCAAGGTCAAATTACCCATCTCCTTTACTTTCTCTGTATATTTTCTTGTTAGTACTCTTGAGTTGGATAACTTATTGGTATTAATTTTACCTTTTTTCTTTTTGCCTTATAAGATTTCTATAATACCTTATTGAGTCGCATGCTTAATTTAATTCATTAGCTCTTTCGGTTCATGATTCCTCTTGTTTTTCTATTGTTATTCTTTTCTTGCTTTTGAGAAAGTCTAGTAGCCCACTCGGTTTCTGCGAACAGGCTTCAATTATAATTTTTACAAGGCGGCAAGGTACTGCTCACCTCTCAGCTGTCATTCTTCCCAGCCCACCTTCCAAGACGACCTTTTTCCTGTGAAGTTGTAGGGAGTGTTCCCCACCAGTTAATGGTCCCTCTGCCCTTCCCTTTTAACTTTATTATTTTCTGATTAAAAACGTGTATTCATGTCATTCATGATTCACCAAAGTAATCTTAATACTTATACGGAGCATTTATTATGTGTACATTAGTATTAGGTACAGTACCTAATTGCTTAGGGGGACCAATACCATTAATTGCTATTTGCTAGTGCCAGTTCCATAAATATATTAATTAATTAACATTCTACTTCACATTTATATTGCTACCCAACTCACCTAAGCAAAAGGGAGATAGATGGATAGAGAGTGTGACATCTTTCGTAGATGGCTAAGATTAAGATATGCCATACTTTTGAAGAGAAAGATAGTAAACAACTTTTTCCCACCCAAGGTTTGCCTTAATAAATTTCCCACCCGAAAAGTTTCAAAATACCGTTTTACAACTTAAGGTTTATATTTTGTTTACTATTTATAATATATTTTTTGATCTGATGACAACTGTAGAGTAAATTTGGTTCAGACTGTTAGAGTTTTTAAAAAGGGGATGTCGAAGAGTCTTTTGGTGGTAACAGGTTAGATTTTGGTGTTCAGGATTGATCGAAATCTAACTTGGGAGGAGAGGTTGTGCGTTCCACAAATCGCTCAATTGCTGATGATTGATAGGGTTAGCGGGATCAAGATTTGAGGGGTTTTGGTGAGTGATGATCGAATAAGAGAATGATAATGGTGTGGGGTCGTAACGGTGCCGAAATCAATCGACGATTAGTCGGAATATAAACTTTGGATAGTAAATTGGTATTTTGAAACTTTTTGGGTGGGTAAATGTCATTAAGGCAAACCTTGGGTGAGAAAAAGTTGTTTACTCGAGAAAGATAAGTGCCTTTGACATTGATGAGGAGACTGGCTGCAGATTTTGCAGCCTCTTACCATTTATTTTCCAGCATTGTCTACCCAAATTTGTTTCGCATTAAATTTATGTAACTATATCACTGGAAACTGATGTGAAGTCGAGTGTGATTGCTAGTTGTAACATCATCTATGAATATTACCAGCTTTTTTTTCCAGCTATGTTCACTTTGTATTGTCGTAATTTATCATGTTTAAAGTTGTCTTAAATTTAAATTTTGTCTCCTAATCTCTGTTGCAATCAATTTCAATTATAATTAAAATGAAACCACGTGTCATGTCGGCATTCCCATGATTAATCATGTGTATTGATACGAAAAATCACACTAACGAGAGATACCCGATCAATCTTGTTGGAACCGAGTAAGAATGTGCGTAACCACCGTATATCGCTTATGATCTCTGGCGGTTAACGTGAACTATGTGTTTGGAAGATGTAAGAGGGAAATGAACAAGAGGTTTTTAAAGTAATTCGGTGGTCTCAAGACAAGTCTACGTCCATTTTTTTTTTTTCTTTTAGAGATCGGATTACAAGTAGATGTTATAGTACACTTATGCCATAATAACTTATCAAACTCAAAGCCAAAAACCGCCCCCTCTCCTCTACCCTTTCTTCTACTTTTATAACTCCCGTTCTGACGGTTGGTGCTGGTAGATGGATTACGAGAGCTGTTACACGCATAACCTCGGTAATCAGGATTTGAGGCAGTAAAACCGTAATTAATCAAAGTTGCGCCATCCTCTGACGATTACACCCATACCTTGAGACAGTAAAACCGTAATTAATCAAAGTTGCGCCATCCTCTGACGATTACACCCATACCTTGAGACAGTAACCACCATTCCCTGTTGTTAGTAGGCTCTATTCACAATCAATCAATCTCTTTGCTTAGGCTGTCAACAATGGCAACGACACGTAGAGCGTTTTCATCCATCGAATTCATATGCCTAGGATAGGACACATGGCGCCTGTCCTGCCATGGAGGAATACCCCCCCAACAATGTGAATGGACGATTTCAAGGAGTTGGGATGGGTCGTTTCAAATAGCTACACTTACATCACTGCTGATGGGTACCCATGAGAAGAGAAAAATAAAAATGTTGGTGATGGGACCTACGACCATGTTCATGTAAACTTTCTGAAAAAAAATCCATGAGAGGCTTTTGTCATTTTGTACTGAAATGTTGACAAATTGGTTACCATGCATGTTCTATCTTTATATCAAACCAAACAATTGGATATCGTCTTAGTGATTCTCATCGTATCTGTAATTGTACGTTTACATTACATGTTTCATTGTCATTTATGTACATGTAATGTTACCTTACCACTCTATCTCAATCTTTAATATTTTTGTCAAGACTCACTTAAATAGAATAAAATTTAAATAAAATTATGGATTTCAAAACAATGAGTATACTATATATTTAATCCAAATACGAATATTATTTTCTTGTTAGAGAATAATAAAATTAAAAGAAGGAAGAGAAGGGCATGGAGACAAGAGTGAGGATAAAAAATGAGCGTAGCAAGCACGAAGATCCAATAACGTGAAAAGTACGAAATTTCACATCTGATCGATGACTTGCTTTGTACACTTCTTGACATACTGAAAAGGAGAACTTTACACGGGAGTGTCATTACCATAAAGACATTCAAAATCAACGCTTTGAGTAATTAGTTTTGAGTGAGCATGCATGATTGGGAATAATTGAAATGATCACGGCAATCAATGTTGATTATAATTCTTCGTAATAACATATTTAATGTATTGGAAATTCTAAAGTCTTTTGAGATAATATTACAATATATTTGTAATTTCCTCAACGTCGTTTT
>WYDK02000059.1:7670953-7727133 GCA_009867345.2 Toxicodendron radicans
GAAATTGTTATTGGTAAAATTAATGGCTACATTATTCTTTTCAATTTGAAAATCCATTCAATACACATTGTATTTGGGAAATATCCATTCCATTGTAATATACACATACAAATAAAGTTGTATAATACTTTCTCATCATGTAATAATTGAATATTGAATCAAATTTAAATTACTTCTGATTGCTTAATAAATGAATATTCAATGAAATTTAAAATACTACATGAATAATTCTAAAAAATTGAATATTGAATCAAAGTGCGGATAAAGAATCAAACAACTAAAATGATGTCGTTTTGATCGCCCGCCAACTGCTAAACCCTATCTCACACTCTCACCTCTCAAAATCAAATGTTAAACCCTTAAAACCCCTATCCTGACTTTTGCTCTTGTACACCATATATTCCGCCGAAATTTCACCATTTCACGATAACATCCTCCAAACACAAGGCATTGGCATTTGGAACCGGCATCATTTCAGGCTGTGCTATGCCCATTAAACTATTACCGCATCTCCGGTTCGTCAATCCTTCCCTCCCAGTCGCCCGTTTCCCTTTAATGAATCTTAAACCCTCCATCCACACTTCTGGAGCCATACCCACTTTGCGTCGAGCCTTCCCTTTTAAACTCAAATACCTAGGGTTCGCCACCCACGATAACGACCAACACCTTCAGCACGGTGTGCGGAAATTATCCACTCGCCCGTTCCGAACCGAGACCGGGTCAGTCTCTAGGTCCGAGTTCTCTCGTGATCGTGAGGGAGGTCGAGGAGAAATTCGCGCTTCCAAGAGTTTAATTGAGGACGAGGCTGAACTTAGTGACTGGGTTAGTGAGTTAGGTTCAGACTCATTCCGTGGTAAACGCATTAACAGAGACAAGGAGGAGTCAGATTTCAGGAAGCCTCGTGGTGCGTTCAACAGAGACAAGGGGGAGTCTGATTTCAGGAAGCCTCGTGGTGCGTTCAACAGAGACAAGGAGGAGTCAGATTTCAGGAAGCCTCGTAGTGCGTTTAACAGAGACAAGGAGGAGTCAGATTTCAGGAAGCCTCGTGGTGCGTTTAACAGAGACAAGGAAGAGTCAGATTTCAGGAAGCCTCGTGGTACGTTTAACAGAGACAAGGAGGAGTCAGATTTCAGGAAGCCTCGTGGTGGAGATAGAGACTCCCTTTTGATGAAGAGGAGAAGAGAGAGTGACTCGGACGGGTTGTACGAGTCTAATGGGAGAGTGAATCGGAACTCGGCTAACTCATTTTCCAAGAATAATAATTCGAGGTTTAATAGGAATTTTGAGAATGGTAATGGGGAGCCTTATTCGCGGAAAAACAATAATGGGTTTGAGAGAGGAAATGCTAATTCTTTTACAGAGAAGAGAAGTGAGAGGAAGGACAGAGGGAGCTTCAAGAAAGAAGGGAAAAAATTTATAAGAGAGAGGCGTTTTTCAGATGATGATATTGGTGATGATGTGAATGAGGAGAGAGGGAAAATTATGAGTGGTATAGGGGATTTGCTTAATGAGAAAGTTAGTGATGTTGATGATGTTAGTGATGTTGATGATGATGATAGTACTTTCAGGAAGAATGCCAGGACTTCAATTGGGTTAGATGATGAGGGTGGTGAGATTAAAAGTTCACCGGGGAAGTATGATTCTTATTTGAGTGAGAGCAGGTATGTCGTAGGGTTTTGTTTAACTTTCACCTATTATTTGCACTTTGCTTCCACTAAAAGATAACCAGCGGAGATCGTGACTGTCATATTTGGTTACATCAGTTGAACCTTGAAAACTAATGCTAAATAATTCTTAGTGGCCAATGTTATTTAGCTCTAGACTTATTTCACTGCTCTTTTCATTTTAAACACCTGACTTTTTGGATCCTGCAGATTCGATCAATGTTCACTTTCCCACTTGTCACTGAAGGGAATCAAGGATGCTGGATATGAGAAGATGACCATAGTACAGGAGGCATCTCTTCCTGTAATACTCAAAGGTTAAAAGTTTTCTAATATATTATAAGATTTTTTATTTTTTTATAATCCTACAGATTTTTTTTTTATTTCTACTTTTTTAAGGATTCTTTGTGTGGATTGCTTGTCCACTCTTTAAATTCCATCCTTTTAAATTACAGTTCCTTTCAAGTCAAATTTTGCTATGTTTTGTTAACTATTGTTTAAGACTATACTGTCTTACAGAAATTTTCATTCAGAAACTTCTTAATGAGAGAGATATTTGTAACCTAATATTTCAAATCAAAAGAATGCAAAAACCTGAATCGTCGATGCCGTTCTTATCTCCTCTTCTGGAAGGAATAATATGAAACTGCAGATCTTTACTAGGAAAGTTTTCTTTGATTTGATAACTGGTGGAAACTCCTGATTAAGAAAGATAATGAGATTGATAGTGATTAGTGAGTTTGGTATTATGTCAGTTTGATATTCTCTTGTTCTGAACTGTGACTCTTTTGAGCAACCGAAAGCCCAAGGTCCATTGGGGTGGTCCTTAAATTGATTAGAGTTCACTAAAGTAGCTTTCATTATATATGGTTCTTTTGATTTTATTTGATGTCTCGTCTATTCACTTTACTTATTCTGGTTAATACTGTTTCCCAGGTAAGGATGTTCTGGCTAAGGCTAAAACAGGCACTGGAAAAACGGTAGCATTTTTGGTAAGACGTCTTTAAAAAAAAAAAGATTATTTTATGTTACTCTGTAAACCAAGGCAAGATGTTTTTCTGAATCCTAACAATAATTAGCGCCCTTTTATGGTTTTTACAGGTTTTCTAATTATCTTAGTTTGCATTTAAATCATCAAAAGTTTGGGTTTCCTTTCTTAAGATTTACATATTGTCTTAAAAACTGATATCACACTTTCACTTTGAAAAATTACCAAAAACCATGCATAACTTTTAGAAAATAAGAAAAATAGTAGTGTAGGGATGTATTTTAGTTTGGTATGTTCATTTTTGGCATTAAGTTTGTGCTGTGATTTTGATAGAGATTCATTATTCAAAACAGAAATAAGAATATTACCAGTTTATGAATTCCAATTTGATGTCATCTGAGAATCTGTCGGAAGCAAAAGTTCTCTTTGTTTGCTGCACCTAGGATAGGAATTTGGACATGAGTCATTCAGTTTGTTTACTTGAGAAGTTCTTTGTTTTCAGCTCCCTTCCATTGAAGTTGTCATAAAATCTCCTCCTGTTGCTCGTGATCAAAAGCGGCCCCCAATTCTTGTGCTCGTAGTATGCCCTACACGAGAGCTTGCAGCTCAAGCTGCTGCAGAAGGTAACACACTACTTAAGTATCATCCATCTATTGGAGTTCAAGTTGTGATAGGCGGTACAAGACTTGCTATGGAGCAAAAACGGATGCAAGCAAACCCTTGCCAGGTGAGCTTCTTATTGCATCATAGGGCATGTATCATATTTAATTTGATGCATGTCAAGTGTTGGAGCCTTATAGGAGATTTGATAGGCCAAATATGAATCAGTCTAACCTCTAATTTTTTGACACTTTTTTCAATCGTTGACATGCATTGGGCACAAAGAGAGCAAATCAGACTGACTTGGTAGAATTGTTGTGTTTAATTAAGAGATTCTTAGCCATCAACTAATCAAAACAGGATCCTCAGAGCATGTACTGCATATAATATTGCATGGTTATTGACTATAATATCCGGTTAGTGACACCTTGTAGTCAAATCCATTATGAAATGGTAGGGATATGGTTAAACTTTCACACATTCAAAACTCTCAGATTCTTGTCGCAACTCCTGGAAGGCTCAGAGACCATATTGAGAATACTGCAGGATTTGCAACAAGGTTGATGGGCGTGAAAGTTCTCGTACTTGATGAAGCCGATCAGTTATTGGACATGGGATTTCGAAAAGACATTGAGAATATAATTGCTGCTGTTCCAAAAGAACGACAGACACTCTTGTTTTCTGCTACTGTTTCTGAAGAGGTTTACTTCTGACCTTGGGTTTGTTTTAGCATGCTTTTTTAGATTGAAAGAAAATACTAAAGGTGCTATATGTTGTGAAGGTTCATCAAATTTGTCATATCGCTTTGAAAAGAGATCATGAATTCATCAATACTGTTGAAGAGGGAAGTGAGGAAACACACTCACAGGTTGGCCTTCTGATGACTCTTCTCAGTAACTGAAATTTTTTCTTGGTACTCAAATTCTTAAAATGTTGGATCATTTCAGGTCAAACAGATGCATTTAGTTGCTCCACTAGACAAGCACTTTCCCCTCCTGTATGTTCTTCTGAAAGAGCATGTTGCAGATAACGTTGACTATAAGGTATAGAACACGGTCCATAGTCTGTCATTCAACTTTACTTGTTAGATTTTCTGTAGAAGTTAAATTTCCACTTTCCAGTTCTTGTTGGAGTATGATTTAATATTTATGCCCATGCATGGTCACTGACCCATGGTTTAGCATTTATGGGAGTTGTTATAAAGGAGATTTTGGGCGTCTCTTTAGCCAGTATTTATTATGAATTTTTTTTAGTGTAACAGAAATTGGCATCTTTAATTTGTCCTCTTTTGGGCAAATTGTCCACTAATTTGTGCAGGTTCTTGTATTTTGCACCACTGCCATGGTAACCAGATTGGTTGCTGACCTCCTGGGTGAGCTGAAGCTGAATGTTAGAGAGATACACTCTAGAAAGCCACAGAGTTACAGAACCAGGATTTCTGATGAATTTCGGAAATCAAAAGGTCTCATTCTTGTGACTTCTGATGTATCTGCTCGTGGTGTTGATTACCCTGATGTTACCCTTGTCATTCAGGTAATAGGACACAATCTAAAAACATTAGTTCAATTCATCTCTTACAGGAGTTCAAACGTTTTGAAATGAAAACTCTTTCAGAGTTTCTTCTCTAATAGGACACTTTATTTGATGTCCAAGCCTTGTGGATGTCAATACAAAGTACACCAATTTTTGTTTGCCATTGTGGATATTATGTTACCAAATAATTCTTTGCAATTGTAGGTGGGCTTGCCAGCTGATAGAGAACAGTATATACATAGGCTTGGCCGAACTGGACGTAAAGGTAAAGAAGGGCAAGGCATATTGTTACTTGCTCCTTGGGAGGAATTCTTTTTATCGACTATCAAGGATTTGCCAATAACAAAAGCTCCTGTGCCTTCATTTGATCCAGACACACAGAAAAAGGCGAGTTTGAATATTTTATTAACTTTTTTGCGTCTATAGTGTAATTGAATTAGAATAGTAAATTTATTTTGGGTAGGGAAATTCTTATAAATTGACAGGTGAATAGGAAGATTAAATATGTGAAAATATTGATATTTGTTAAACAGATAGAGCGTGCACTTTCCCATGTGGAGATGAAGAACAAAGAAGCAGCGTACCAGGCATGGCTTGGTTATTATAATTCCATAAAGAAAGTGGGGAGGGACAAATGTAGGCTAGTGGAGCTTGCAAATGAATACAGTCGAAGCATGGGACTTGATAATCCTCCAGCTATTCCCACGCGTGTCCTTGGCAAGATGGGTCTTAGGAATATACCTGGTTTGCGTTCACAGTAGTGATCTTGTGTAAACAAATTTCTTTCAAATTTTCCCAATTTTATTATATAGTAATTAATTAAGCTTGATTTGTAATGCATGCTATGCTGAATACTAAGAGCCTTTGGATTTTATTTCAAACTTTTGATCTGCCGGCGTACACAAATCCAATTGGGTTCATTTCACGGATCCCGTTCGGATCATCATTGAACTGGGTTTAGTCTGCATATCACGAATATCAACGGGCTTTAGAGTTGGTTAATGGTTATATCATATTATCATTAACAACAACGTCACTTCCAAAATAGGGTTTTTATCTAGCATACTTAGAACTCGCAAGAAAATTAAATTTTCTTTTTAAAGCAGCAATAATCATGAGAAAGAGGAAGAGCCGGCTGACCATTCTATTCTAGCTGTGAACCTACAGCGAAAAAACAATTGATAGAAGTTATTTGAGTCTAATAAACAAGGAGAATTTCTCTCATCTAATCTTTTATCTTTTTGGCTTGGATATCACTACATTACCTTCTTAAACAAAAGTTCAGAGTTGAAAGCTTGTCCGCTGAGCTTTATGAATAAAAAAGCTACTACATTCTCTGAAAGAAATCTTGACGGAATAAATTTTATAACATGATGAATCCTAAAATTCTAAACCTTAGTGTATTACACTTGAGCAGAGTTACAAAGTGTGGAATCCTAAAACGAAACCCTAATTACCGAGTCCTTGCATCCCACTTCAATGCCAATCTGTTACATCCTTCAAAACAGGGTAGGTTAGAAATTGAGCTCCCGAGTGTACAAACAAGACACAAGGCAGAGCATGTTCAAGGAGGAATCATTAGATAAAATCAAATCATAACTTAAATCTCCTTTTTATGAGTGAGGAGAGGGCAAAAAATCTTGGTAATGGGAGGGTTTTCCATTACAGTTTTCCTCATCATCATTCTCTCCCTGGTTTGGAAATGCAAGAGGAGGGAAATCCTCATCTTTCAACTGATAATTCCTCTGGGCCACTGATCTGGCAATAAAATCAAAGCCCCCTGTTAAGATGATAAATTGACAACCATCACAAAACAATCCCAGATAAACAAGAAGAGTCAACTGATAAAAAAAAAAAAAAACTGAAAAGACAATCAATTCTACACTAAACTCATATTTGATAGAACTATAAATCATGTATAACAAGAATTATAGCTACTACCTTTTTTCCTATTGTCTAGAGATATCATCATCTCCATCATAATTTAACCGCCAAATGAACAAAAGTGCAGCCCCCAGCAATTTTGCATAACTGAATTTTAAGATAGATGGGCATGGCTAGTTAAATATTGTGCCCTACCAATACCATTGTGAACTGACTACTGGTAGTGGGACATTATACAAGGAAAATATGCTTTTTAAGCTACCTGCATTTCACTAATCATGCAACTATTGAACCATCCTGCATAAACAAAATCAACTACCTCTGGATGTGGGGAGAAGGCTGATCGGGTGAAGACCGTTGACCTGAGGTTCCATGAAACCTCTGTTCTTCAAATGTCCCACTTGATCTATTTCCCTCACTTATTTGTGATACTTCATTCGGACCTGAGGGACCCACTGGTCCAAGAGACCCAAACTCAAGCTGTTCACCAGGAGAACCATAAGCTGCATTATGATCATAAGGATACAGCATGACAACAGGTGGAATCGTAGGTCCATTCAGCGACATCCCATTGGGGTTCATGGCTGAGAGTGGATACATGCCATATGCAACATTGGCAGAGCCACCCTGTGTGGAATTTGAGCGAAATGGACCATTCTGAGAGTGGTATGAATGAAAGTTATCATGTCTATGTGAACCCCAAGGCCTGTCAGCTTGACTCTCACTTGTAGCTAACCGGTCTGGCCTCGAGCTTGATTTATCAATTTGGCTACGATTATGGCTACGCCCAGAAGCTCGTGACTTGGAATTAACATTCCAGTTTCCTTCTCTTTCACCAGCATGGTCACCTCTGTCATGGCTATAATTCCCCCTTCTGGTACTTGAGGAATGTCGGTCCCTAGGAGACACCTTCTGAAATACAACAAAAAAGAAAAATGTAATGTTACCTATACACACATTTGACCATCATGAACAACTAGATAAGAGATTGAAAGAAAGGAACTAACACATGAACAAAGACAACCAGAGTTGAACATTGCATATTTGAAGTTATCAAGGGCAGAGTATGTCAGTATGCTTCATCCCTGAAACTCCCCAAATCACACAGCAATAACTCACTACCTTCTAGAGGATTATCTTCCTAAGTACATTTTCTTTTAAGAAGGAGAGTAATGTATTTTGGGCAGTGGACTAAGGGTATGCACACAGTATCTGCAATCTACTTTAGAGGGAGTGAAGAGTGTCAAAAACCAACAATAATCCTAAACCATTACCTGGCAACATGAAATTTATTTTCTTAAAACGACAAACTTTTAGTTAAACAAGGTAGGAAATTAAGGGGTGGCCCTCACAACCATGGACATTTTATTCTTCAAGAACATCACTCCATTGTGGAGCAAGAGGATGCAAATGAGAACATTACATGGAAAATACTATCCTTAAAATAACATGTCAGGAATTCTGTTTACCATAACACTGGTTAACCCAATTAACATCGCACTACAAGTACAGTAAACCTGACAAATGGAACAGGAACCTGTGATACTATAATTTAAGAAAAATTGCCGTCTAGTGAACTGTGTACATGATTCATGATTGTGAAACAAAGATAAAATTGTGTCAACACAGAACGAAAATAATAGTGGATAAATAGAAATCAGAATGTCATGAGAAAAGAAGGCCTGTTGAAAATTAATCTTACAGGATTTGGCAGGTAGGTCCCAGTCCCACCACGATATCTAGGCATTTCATCAATATAACGTGGGTAAACACCAGCAGGCCTATTAGGAGAAGATTGGAGAGGAGCAACAGGAACAAGGCGAGGCCCATAACCCATAAGCTGAGTTAAAAGATTCATGTTGGCCGAAAGGGGTCTTCCAGGACCATCCCATGGCAGTCTGCCTTGTAAATAAGCAGGTGGCACCATAAAAGGTGAAATGAAAGGTGGAGATACCCGTGGGTTTTGGCAAAACCGACCATATTGTAAATTTTGCCAATGGCTAAGAAAGTCGCTGTTAAGAATGTCAGACTTGTGCTCTGATGGCTCAACAGAATCAGACCTTCTCATAGAGTTAGAAGTACTCGACACCTCAGACTGGTCAAGTCCCTCCGACAGATCAAAGTTTTGACCAGAATCACTGTTATCCAGTCCCTCATCCCCACTAAAATGACTTGTTGATGCATCAGTGGTTCCTGTCTCAGTTTGGTAGTTGCAAAATGGAACTGGAAGCATTGTAAGAAAAGGAACTGGTGGCCCAGTGGGATAAAATGTGAAGGGAACCACCCCTGAATTGTCCATAGCTCTATGTCGAGAACCAGGGCCAAAGAGCATTGGACCAACGGGAATAATCGAATCTGATCCACTCGTTTGAGCTTCTTCAGATCCTGGTATTTGATGCCTTGTAACTTGTAAAGAACCAGCAGATTGAGGTCCTGTGCTTCTATCTGCCATTTCAGTACCCATGTTTGGTAGTGGATTCCAATCTCTGTTATCTTCATCAGCCTGAACGGACGAATGTTCAGATACACTCTTACCTTTTCCATAAGCAGCAGCAGAAGCTGTTTTCCGACCCCTTTTTTCTCTAGCTGACTTTGAAACCTTTACTGATGATCCTTCCCAAGAACTCTCAGAATTGGTTTTACTTCTCAGAGAACTTGTATGTGAAGCAGTCATAGACCTCGAACTTGCAGATGTATCATCAAAGTAAACCTCATTACCTCTATTATCTTGATAATGGAAAGAATCAGCATGATCTTCCCTTGTTGACCCTCGAGCTTCTTTAGTGAATTTATGTGAAGTTCTTCTAGAAGTGCCAGAGCCACCTATTCGAGATGAAGGGACAAAGTTATAACCAGCAGAAGTTGACTGTTGCTTATCATCAGACTGAAGCATCTCGAAGTTTCCATTATCAAGATCAAATCCACCAGAGGAACCCCGTTCCTGCTCATGCCAGTGATCCTGCTCAGCCTCCCCAGGGTTCAAATCTGAAGGATCAAAATTTTCACTACCAAGCTCATGTGAATCTTCTGGTTTTGAGGCCAATCCAATGCCAGGGAAATAATGGGTCATGTGTGAAGGGACCAGACTTTGGGGAAATTGCATATTTGCAACAGATTGAGTCTCAATCAAGGGAATATTAGGGAACATTCCACTTAAATTTCTCTGAGAATATCCCATTGAAGCTAGAACAGAAGGTGGGAATGGTAGAGGTAGGTGACTAGAGCCCATATTTAATGGAAAATGGACCTGTCCATTAAAATTATGAGCAGCCATCATGTTCACAAGATCTTGCTCTTCCTGTTGCATCCCTCGTGTACCCACGCCAGAAGAAAACTCTTCCCCCATGGCACCCAAGACTAAATCATCATTGTAACTATTCAACACACTGTTTGAATCAGCAGGTGCATCAAGGCTTTGATGGGATGAGGTGTGGCTAACAGATGACGGATCATCAGTTGACGATCTAATGTCATGACTCACCAAAATATCAGATTCCAAGTTCTTTCTCCGACTATTGTCCAGCCTTAACGAAGCAAGTTGGCCTTTTCCACTATCTGAGGCTTTGTTAGTTCTTCCTTGGCTAGAAACTTCACCATATGTGTCCGTAAGCTCAGGGCTAGAGCGTGTCCTTACAAAAAGATACCTACCTCTAATGTCACTAGCCAAGCTATCAGGCTTAAAACTTCTGAGACCTTTATCATTCTGTGCATTCTGATTGGAATTGATATCCCGTCTGATCTGATCAGAGGTCCTGGTGTTGTTCAAGTTACCATAACTCCTTTGGGTTTGGGCATGAGAAACTGTAGAGACATAACTGCTCCTAGAAGTGCTTTCAGAGGGATGATTACCAAGCTGAGAAGGAGCACCAAAAGATTCTTGTGACCTGTCCACTTGAGTTTCATGACCAGAGGAAACCTCATTTCTTTGACCACTGGAATTTGAATTGGTATGAAGATTCTCAGACTCAACTTGATGGTCTAGATTTGATAACCTCAAGCGCCACAAGTCATTCCTTGGTGCATCAGGACGATGGCCACTACCATGTCTGTCCCAAGTGTTCATAAAAAACTGATTTACTTCATAATGTAGATCCTCTTTGGGGCAATCAAGTAACCTCGCCAACCTTTTAGCCCCAAATGCAAATGCACTACGTATCCTGAAGAAGTTACCTGCATAATTGAAACATATATGTACAGAATAAAACAAATCACTAAACATTCAAACGGATAATACAAAATCAACCCAAGATGTTACACCAAGAGCATTAACATTTCACAGAAGATGTTATATGTCTACAAACACTAAGGAGCCTAAGTGCATAACTTGATAATAAACACAGTTCCATCACCTTTTTCTTCCCTTTAAACAGCAGTCTCTGACCTCACACAGATAGCAATTTTGAGTTGCAGATATATTTATCAGTATTAATGAATTTGCCACCACATCCAGATTAATTTTTGAACTTATAAGAGAAATTGTTACAAAAAATGCATATCATCTACAAATGTGTACTGGTGTACTTCATGCAGGCACACACAAAGAAATGCAGGGAATGTGTTAAGGTAAAAATAAGATCATTAAGATTTCAAATCAAACAAAAAGTAGATCATTTCAACCAAGTCTCAAACATCTTAGCTGATTAAACCCAAAAAAGGAAAGTAGCATCTTTAGGTAAATATTTTAGAGCCCATGCAAGCAATGAATGTAATGACTACATGAAGACAAATCTAGATACTGAAAATGTATTTAGTGCACCTTTACTAACACTGCGTCCAAGGTTGTTGTTTATACGCAAAGGATCAATCACATTAAAATGTTTCGAAACAAAAGGTTGGCTCGGATTTTCTTTCCCAACAGGACAAACAGCATATGTACTGCTACATGCATTAAGAAATAATTTGCTAAGCAGTAACACTCCGCCATCTTTTCGAGGTGGTTCTGCTGTAAAACATATCAATATAAGGAATGTTAATCCTGGCATATGGCCAAACATTTGCAAACTAGAGGTTAAAGTATCAAAACATTAATTAAAATCTTTAAAGAAATATTTATACCAGTTACATCTGGAAGTGAACTGATGGGTACAGGACCCCAGAGGCTAAGACAAAAGTTGTCCCAGTCAAACTTACTAAAGAACTCTAGAAAACGATAAAGGACCTGTAAGTGCAAAGGAACAAATACTCAGAAACATAAATAAACAAATGTAAGAAGATAGAGACAATGTGGTCACATAGCCACCTCGAGTGGTCCAGAAAAAGAATTGTTGAAAACATGAAATATGTAAAGAACCAAGGTCTCCAGTGCATAAGTCGATATGAGTCCATGGTGAGCACCCAATATACGGCTCTCATAGTAACACCAAGCTTTTATCAATATAATGCTACGCTTGAATAGATGATCGTGTTTTATGACATGATCAACCTATGGAAGAGAAAAGAAAAAAGACACATAAGCATTATAAAGAAAGATTCAATTAAAGGTTTCTAGGATGGACATTCACCTCATCAAGGAAACAAAGGGTGCATAACCCTCCAAGCTGGTTAAACGATATGTCTACCACAATATTTTCCACAAGACACTTTATTATTTTTACCTGAGAATAAATAAAGGAAAAGATTGAGTTAAATTTACTACCAAGAAGAAAATCCAGAAGGCAAGAAGTGCTAACTAGGTTATATGAAAGTTTATGCATACATTATCCAAGACAAATAAAATAGTGAACCCAAGATTTTGCATTGCAAGACTTACGCTAAATTTTCAAGGGAAGAAAATGTGATAAATTAAAAACAAGAGATCCTTAACACTTGAAATTGAATTTAAAAGAAAAGGAAAAAGAAGAGAAACAGAATACGGCTTATCTGGTCACGACAGAAGATGAGATTATTCAATAATCAACAGTATCCCCTAGCGCACAAAATAGTACACTATTTGTATTGGGGCTTTCCCTTCTCAATAATCATGTATATCTTATCTATCTATCGCAGTTCAGGAATTTTTCATTGTAAGATTTTTTTTACAGCTCTACCTAGTAGTTAAAAGTTTACAGATCAACTAATACAACTCCCCTAATTCAAAAGCCATCTACTGAGATAAATCTCAAGCATAACTTTTATTAAATACATTCACAATTGAACTAGAAATAAGACACCAGGGCTGAATTCAAGACCATGTGGTCGACTACATAGAAAACATAAAAGCTTTAAGGAAACCATTGAAACTTACTTCTGCCTGAATGTATTGAACCTCCTTCACATGGAATTCAGCATGCTCATTTTTCTCCTCATTCTCCAACATATCGCGCACCTGATGAGCCCATGTGTCCTTCAAATTTTGATTTTCACTGAAGGCTGTTAAGTCAATGTCCCCATCAGGCAAATACGTCTTAAGGGGAACGGACCCAAATTTAAAAACCTGTAGGTTAAAATGGACACAAGTACCAACATAAGAAAAGATGAGCTGAGTATGCAAAAAGATCTGCCCACCATAAATTAACCCTAGTCTCCACCCATTTATTTTGTATATTTATATTAACTTACTAATTAAAAAAAAAAATTCTTATAATAATACAATAAAAAGAAATCCTTATATATGCAGGTATTTATCAATAGAAAGGCCAACCTCACAAGGGAAACATTTGACTATGAGGCGCCGCACATAGTCTGCAACGGCACTGCGGCGCTCCTCAGAGAAAAGGTTGGGCTTAATGTAGTTAATAAGCTCTGCAGTTCTCTCCTCGGCCTTCAACCATCGTTCCGAGTCCAGAACTCGGATGACTGAAGCTGCCTCATTGGGCAATAAACCATTTAATAATAGCCCACTTGGTGGCTCCGTCCACCCTTCATGCTCTCCCATGCAATCCCTATGATTTTCCTCGGCCAAACTTAACCCAAAATGTATCCACCACTCGCAACAATAAGACAAACAGATTTAAAACCACAGCAGGTAATACAATAACTACTTGATGATGTTTTACTGGATTAAACTAAGTTATTCGCATTCAAATAATTACAGTTTTTATGTTGCCAGACAAAGAAACTTGGAAATTAGTTGAGTTTCTTTAATATTTTTCGAAAGTAATACTAACAAATATTGGGGTATCGTATTACCTAAAGAAAAATACAGAATTGTAAATTGTAACAAATTGAATCTACCGAGTAAAGAAAGGTGCAAACCCTAGACGATTAACAAACAAGAAGAAGAAAAACAGTGATAAAAATTGGGGTTGGCTTAAATTATGAAAACCTAAGAAGAATGTTTTGAACCGAAGTATTGGTGCGTCGGCGAATCAAAGATGAAAGTATAGGGATAGTTGTTAGGACGAAGAGGGACCAAATAGCAAATGCGAGAGGCCAAGATTGGGGTATTAATAAAATGGCGGAGAGATGAGGGGTGTGGATCAATATTAGGTTTATATTGAGAGAAAGAGAGAGGGCGTGTTTGGTTACAGGAATAAGGAATTTTGGAGGCGAAACGAGAGAGGGACGATGAGGAAGTTTTTCTAATTTTGAAATTACAAATATATTGAGGAAGAGAGAGGATGATAGAATCTGGGGAAGGAACACAGAGAGACAAAGAGAGGAAACATAACAAATAATTATATTTGATAAATTCTTTTTTTTTTTTTTTTTTTTAAATTAACATTGCTCATTCTGATAGAAGGGCTAGGCCCAATAAAAAGCTCCGGCCCAAGTCCAAAAAGGTATGGTTTTCAAATTTATACCGTTTCGTTCGTTGAAACGCACGTTAGTTTCTGATAAACAGTACGACGTCAATACAGCCTACATGCGTTTTTTTGAGACAGCACCGTTTTCATTCTCCGAAACCGCGTTGGATTTCAACAAACTATTCAGAATTGAAAGAAGAGCGGTTTACTAAAAATTAAAAGCCCTAATTCTTGCTCAGCAATTCAACTTCTGAAAATAATCCTTCACAGTAGGTAATTGATATATATACTCTTTCTATTCCCATTCTGGAACTTTGATTGGTTATGCATTCGAGTTTTAGTTTCACTGTGTTCGTCCACTTAGGGTTTACGCATTCAGATCATATGTGATTGATTTTTGGGTGGTTTTGTCTTTTGAATGTTAAATCAAATGAGTTTTAACTAATTTACCTGAAATTGCCGTATTTATAGGTTCCTTCGCTGTAATCTGATATTCTGTGGTTACAGCGTTTTTGAAGCTTTGTGTTTTTACTTTTAAATGGCCGAGTCAGGCGAAGCTCAACAGTCAGATCAAGGTTTGTTTTTATTTTCTTTTTCGTCTTTTTTATTATTTCTTTTGGTTTATATTAGCTGTTGTCATTTCCTGCTAATTCTAAAACTTCTGTATTTTCAGTTTGCAATTTCTTTAGAAAGCCATCAAAGAATAAGAACATCAGAAAAAGAACTATAGATGAAGAGGAAGAGGAAGATTCAAAAACGGAGAGTTCAGTGTTACAGAACCTTAAAAAGGCACCCAAGTCTGATGGGAAGCTATATTTTTCAACTGGGTCCTCCAAGAGCGTCAGGTCCACCGAATCAAATGCAGAAACTGATAAGCCATTATTTCAGTTTGAGTCTTCAAAGGAAATTCAAGTACAGCACGACAGCAATGCAACAGCAACTCTTGAAACTGAGACTGAGTTCTCAAGAGACTCTCGTGCTCTTCGTGAGAAAGTCCTTAAGCGATCGGAGGAGGCTTTGAAGGGAAAAGCTTCAGGTGATGAGAAATTGTATAAAGGGATTCATGGATATGTTGATCACAAGGCTGGATTCCGAAGAGAGCATACTATTTCAAGTGAGAAAGCTGGGGGTTCTCATGGGCCTCTTAGAGCTTCTGCTCATATAAGGGTATCTGCAAGGTTTGACTATCAGCCAGACATATGCAAAGATTACAAAGAGACTGGTTACTGTGGGTATGGTGATTCATGTAAGTTTATGCATGATCGAGGGGATTACAAGTCTGGGTGGCAGATGGAAAAGGAGTGGGAGGAAGCAGAGAAGGCAAGGAAGAGAAATTTGGCCATGGGAGGGGATGATGCGGATGAAGCTGATGAAGTTCCAAGTGAGGAAGATGATGGTGACGCGTTGCCCTTTGCTTGTTTCATTTGTAGACAGCCTTTTGTTGATCCTGTTATGACTAAATGCAAGCACTACTTCTGTGAGCACTGTGCTTTAAAGGTATAATACGTCCCATTTTTATCATAATGACTAATGATGCATAAATCTATCTAATGTTTGTCCGTGATTTTATTGTATATATATTCATGTGTGAATTGGTTGATTTTGTATCTTTGGCCAAATGGTTATGCAAGGGTTTTTTATACGAAGATTAGCGCTTTTATTTACAGCTTATTCACACTAGATGTCAACTTGTTATACTTCCTCCAAGAAATGTCTTTGGGAAATTGCAGGTTTAAGTAATGTTATAAAAGCTTGATAATGGAATTAGAATTCTTAGTCTTCTTTGATTTAGAGAAATGTTTATTACTATTAAACATAGTCAATGTTTAACATTGTCACGGGTGTGATCTTTTCTCATTTAATCATAATCTAACTTAAGTCCCTCTTTTTGTGCTTTTCTGTCCCCAGCATCATGCAAAGAACAAGAAGTGCTTCGTGTGCAACCAACCTACGCTTGGCATTTTTAATACAGCTCAAGAGATACGCAAAAAGATGGCTGAAGAGGGTAGAAAATAATCTCATAAACTTCTTTGCCTTTTGGTCCTGTGGACTGTAATTCCTTCTTCAAGGTCAATGATTGACACGTATCTTTGGGCAGATGTGGAATTACTGGGTTAGGTTTTGAGCTACTTCCTTTGGGTTTGGGACTTTGGGTGATTGTTTTAGTGCCCATGCTTGATACTTTGTCTTCCCTCTTGGTGGATGAATAATAATAGTTGACGATGATCCTATATTGTCTTCATGTGAAAACCTTGGGAAAAATACTAGAGAGTAGTATGGCCATCCTGGCCATCCTCTGAAGTCTTCTACTGTAATGTTACAATTTTCTTTGTAACTCCTTGCTTAATTGATCTGATATTGAATGGTTTTTATCACCATTATATTACATATATGTATTACTTGAGAGTAACATACTTTTCCGCCCTTAAGATGCTCTGCTTTCTTCTAATTTTATTTTTCCTAATACTTTTAATGGTATAAACTACGTGTTTCATATCATAATGTGTACAAAAGTATTAAACATTTATTTTATAAACAGTGTTAGTCGGTGATGAATAACACATTCATATGGGGTAAGAACTTATGTATAGCAGCTGTACATGAAACAGATACACAAAAAGAGAGAATAAATTAAATTTCCCCAATTTAATGTATTAATGGATCCCACCATAAGTGGCTTCAAACACCAGTCATAACCTCCTTCGTCAACAACTTGTTACACTGCAAGCTATTTTCATGGCTCCAGGAGTGTGGAGAAGGTGAAGTAAGCAAAGGCCATAATAGATTCCTCTGTTTTCTGGCTTTACGAAACACCATCTTTGTATGTTGTCTTAGAACTCCATTTACAGCTTTCAAGTAATTGCTTGAGTCATGGTCTCTTAGGATTGTGCCT
Source organism: Toxicodendron radicans (assembly GCA_009867345.2). Classification (NCBI taxonomy): domain Eukaryota; kingdom Viridiplantae; phylum Streptophyta; class Magnoliopsida; order Sapindales; family Anacardiaceae; genus Toxicodendron; species Toxicodendron radicans. Next base: position 7,688,180 of record WYDK02000059.1, read on the forward strand.
TCTGAACCATATGCAGTAGGATCACTTAGAGTATCTAAAGGGTGAGGACAGTTTAGGAAGGAATTTAATGCGCTTGTGGTGTATCCATACGAGGTCTTGTCTAGGGCATATAGAGCATTCCCCGGAGGAAGAAGTGGATGTGAAGGAGATGACTTCTCATTCGGTTGGAGAATAAAAATTTTGCCCAATGGAGAGTATAACATTTTCTGCATAAACAACGCGACGGTGGTCAATAAACTTAGAAAGTAGATTGAAGAATTATTGTGACTTGTTTGTATCATGAATGAGATACTTACATTTTTATTTAGACAAGGGTGTGATCGTAAGGGACCATTCAGACGCTTGAGGACTAAGGCCACATGGTTGGGATAGTTGCAGGAGAAGGCTCTAGGTACAATATCTCTATGCATCATCACACAATGAACATGGCTCTCGTCCAATCCCAAATAAGCGATTATCTTTCGGCCTCCACAGAACACAAACGGTGAACCAAAGGTGACAACTGGTCGAAGACAAGAGGGCTTGACAACGTTCCTAGTCAATAGCATTAAATTTACTAGAAGAGAGAGACTACCACCAAGCGAATGACCAGTAAATTGAAGCTTTGCGCGATCACCATATTTATTTAGATGGTCCATGATCTCTGGCATGAATTGCTCGTATATTCCTTTTGCAGCTTCATAAATTCCCCTATGAACAAGCACATCTGTTCCCTGCGAGAAAGACAATAAGATTTTAATGGTGTTAGTTTTCTTTTATTATTCTAATTGAAAGGTGCTCTTTCAGCTCACCTCAAATCTAGTAGGCTCGAAGAAAAGATTAGCTTGCCAAGATGCCAGGGAGTCCGATCCCTGCAACAGAAAGAATACTAGCACGTCAGGCATTCAGTAATACTAATGTCAATCTGTATTGAAAATGAAGAAGAATACTGTTTCATATAAACACTTCGTGGTTGTTAAAAAATTATGGATATAAAAGTAAGATGGACGAGGGAAAAAGAATTGACCTGAATCACAAAGCAGCGAGTGTATGTGCTTGAATCGTCACAAACAAACCATTCACAAGGTGAAGAATGAAGAGACTGAAGATCCTTTGCAGCCTCTAGCTTTTCCTTCTCTCCTGCCGCAACAACTGCAGTCATTGTTGATGCTGCTACGTAAGCAGCCACCTCTGATTTATATATTCGAGGAGAATTCCCTTCAACTTCTTGTGGTTGGTCTCTGTTGTCACATAAATTTATACCATCATCCTCACGTGAATCAGAGCCGAGGGACAGAAGGTCCTTAGCACGAGATTGAACATAAGATGCAGCTGATGCCGCAATCGTAGAAGCAACAGATGGTCGAGTTGGACGTATCTGCTCAAGTTTCACGGAGTTTTCTGAATAAGATTGAGTGGCTATTGGGTCGGGTACACGAATAGAGTCTTGATTGAGTTCATCTTTTATGGCAGCTGCCTCTGCTTTCTTTTCGAGGGAAGATGTTACAAACTGAATGCCATAGTACCTTCTCAAATCCTTGGCCTGCATATTACAAGGATGAATTTATTTCTTTGTCTAGCTAGATAGGTTTAGTTTACTCCCGGCTACTTTGATAATAAAATGAGTGAAAGAAAAACTCTGATTACAAATCCTGGGAACCTTATCATTTTCTCTTTTAATTGTTTCTACAATCCAAAGTTAAAATTTCAGCTAGAATAATTAGTAGATGCCATATTATGAACTAGACATATAGTGAAGTTCAAAAGCTTTGGACAGTCCTCAGATAGCCATTCTATTGGTTGTTCTAATTAAGAAATTGTCTAATTGGGTGATAGGCAAACATGATGTGCAAGAAAAGAAAAACACATACCTTAATCTCAGGTATCACATAAGCCATATTACATAAGAAAGCCAGTTGAGAAAATAGCTTGGTATCAGACAATGGTACTTTAACCAATAATCTTGAGAAGGATTCACGGTCATAACTAACTTCACCTCCTTCTTCGACTTCAGAACCATAACCTACCTCACAACCACCCTCATCTGCATCACACTCACAAACACTATTTTCATCCTCTTCGCGAGCGTCTTCTCCATCTATATTCTCTTGTTGCTGCCTACTCGCCCATTCTTTTCTGATTTGCATAAGCCTCTCCACCCAATTTGCCCTTTTTATTTTATTTTCTTCTTCACTGCTCTCCTCAGCATCATCAACAATACTCATATCATTCTCTGCTACATTCATATCTTTACTCATTTCAGGGTCAAATAAAAACGATCTTACTGAATTTGGGATTATAGAGCTAGTTATCTGAAATGGGAAGAATCCAACTGAAGGGCTGCTCTTCAGTTTTGGTTGTGTTGATGCTGCACGTACACGATTTAAAGAGTGACAAAGGTTGTTATCAGAATAACACCTTCGAATACCTGCTTGTTTACAAAGATCTCTGCCTGACAGTGATCTACGAAGACCGTCATTTTCTTGGAAGATGTCTTTAGTTTTTGTGCCAACTGGGGAGGTAGGAATGCTCACTGTTGTATATGCCATCACTAGTATCAGATTTTTGTTCCACAAATGCTAGCACAACTACTGACAATTAACACTTTCCACCCCTTGGCTAAGCCTGAAAAATAAACAAACTCTTTTAACGAACAATGTATTAAAATATATATATATAATTAGTGCTGAAACTAAAAACTTGGAGATTTTGGCGGAGTTACTGAAAACAAACCTTATAAAGACACCTTGGGGAACCAAGAACAACCTCGATAATAACAAGAAGATCAAGATGCCACAATGTTTTTGTATTTGGTCAAATTACCAAATTATAAGTGGCTAAGACTGTTACGAAACTAAGGTTATACAAGTCATTAAGAGTTGAGACAAAGCCACGTACATATATAGGTTTGTCCAAGATTATGTTTCCATCATCTACCGTACTTAGACTACGTGTTAATCTAGGTACTAAACGGCAAAGTTTTAGATTATACTTTATTACTTTTTAGCTTAATGGAATCAATTATGCTCCTTGAGGGACTAACATTATCACTATTGTTAGATTTCATAACGGTGACTCCTATCCTCATAGGTTTACTCATTTCACTAATATCTTTAAGCAAACTTGTATTTTGTTTATAATATTTTTTGTTCAAATTTAATCCAATATTTTCTATTCTTCCATGTTCAAACGTAAACTAATTCGGGGTAAATTTGAAAAAAATTCAAAGCAGAAATATATCATTATCTTAGGAATACACTTTGAAGGCGACATGGTCAGTCCAAACAGTAGAAAGTTCTGTAACGAAATTTGTCTTAGGCTTTCAATTAATACGAAAATTTTTGATGTTGTTGGTCTTAATGGGGAGGCTCGAGGCTTTACCTTTCAGGTTAGCGTTCCAAATCTAAGTATCTCCCATTCTTGAAAATGTCCGTCCTCAATTATATCTGCCACTAATTAGATGGTTATACTTATAATACCAAATCAATATACTATACCCTCAACTTTTAACAGTTTGGAAAGTCCAATACTCAAATTAAATAAAAAACAAAAAGGTGTGTTTCACTTTCACATAGGTTTGAACTTTGAAAAGCATGTGGTTACATAATTTCATTTAATAACTTTCACTATTTCAACTCTTGAAATTATCGAAAATATGAAAAGCTCCGTAAGTCTTTAATAACTTTATCAAATCGCTTCGGAACTAACAAAGCCACTATTAAATACCCCCAATGAAAGAAACGGGGACAAACTACACGAGATTGGGCCCATCACGGACCGGCCCAGTAGGAAACAGTACCTAGATGAGTTGTACCTCTAATTTGGTTAATTAAACAAAAAATTGAAGAGAGTCAGAGAAGGAAACTTTTGTTGAGTTTAATGTAATTAATTAGTAACAATAACTCTGATAATCATACGCAAACTCAGGACAAAACCAAAAGAACTTTGTGGAAAATCAAAAGTACCTAGAATATTCAAGCCTTCATGCTGTTACTCCTTCCAGAATACTGATCATATTCCAATGGAAGTGACGGACGGCGGCATTGAAAGGGAAAGCTAAAATATACATGCATATAACTCACATTATCCAATCAAATTGAATCTATCAGAAACGAAAGCCTTGACATTTCAAAAAATTAGACAAGGAAGCTACGTACCAGGCCAAGCGGCAACGAGAATGTGAATTTGTAAGGCGTTGTTTCTTGTTTGTAATTAGTGTATTCGGACAAGACGCTAAATTATGGCGACTCTTATGTGTACAATTGGTTTTAAAGGTTAGAGGTTTAAAAAGTGAGAATAGTTCTGTATCTTTTCTTTTGTGAGATCTGAGGAACACACTTATATATATAAGAGGAATCCATTCAAAGAATCGCCTGAGAAAAGTGTCCACGTACTAAAGAATCTAATCACGTGGATGTTTTATAAGCGTTACCACCTTTAAACATGTTTTTTTCTTTGACGTAAATGCCCCTGATATTTTTTTTGTTTAATATTGTTTTAATAGTAGTATAATAATTGCTATTTTATTTTAATCGACTCTCCTTCTATTTTTCTAAAATTAAAATATTCATATTGAAATGTGGAAATGGCAGCGGGCTAATTGTGATATATTTGAAGTTGATGGGGGATGTTAAAAGAGGGGTAACACAGATATTTATGAAATTGTGGGATTTAAGGAAGTGGAGAGTAGCCAAATGTGCGGTTGCATGAAGGAGTGAGTGCCAGTAGGCCACACATTTCGTGAGCTTGGTGGCATGTACATCTCTTTTCTTTGTTTGTTTTGCTTTCCCGCCAATTCCAGTGACGTTACGAATTATGATAGAAACCGAAGCTAAGCCTACATCTCTTCCCATTTGCAACGTTTTCTTAACAAAGATTCCCCCACCGTCGCCGAATCTATTTTTTTTTTTATGTTAACACGTGTCATGGTCACTCTTCTCACGTGTTTTTCATGTCTCAGTGCCTGCTTCCTCGTCTTTTCTAATGGACTGGGCATACGTGTAATTAGTTGGATCGGGTTTCGGTCCAAGATTTTGGTTTTGGGTCATATTATATCAGTTTGTTACAATGTTATACTGGAGATGAGAACTTCTGGTTGAATAGTTGGTCGTTTTTTTCTTATTTCTTGGGCTGTCAGTAACGCCCATGATAATTGATTGTCCAATATGTAGTGCATTGAACTGAAATTGTTAAGAAGAATTTATATTCTGTAAATTAATACTATAAGGATTTGAAATATGATCCTTAAGCAAGATTAAAAGACTGAAAACAGTTAAGCAAGCCCGTAGGGTAGTTTGGCTCATGTGCCTTTTCAGCTATTAATATCTCTGGTCTTATCAACACTTTACTAAAAGATTGACTGTTAACTGATAGACCATTATTAGTCACACCGCCCATTGAAGAACTAAATTGATGTTAGACCTTAATCACCAAGTCAAACCCAAAATCAATAACCACCATCTTATCCTCTCTTTAACTCACATCTCTCAATTCAACTCAGATTTGTTTCAGATACAAAAAGTCCAAAGTTTCTTTTAAGTTTTGAGGTCTTATCATTACACACTTATCAGATGACACGTTATCCTCACCCATCTCTTGTGAGAGAGTGGTCCTGAAATTTGGTCACAATGGATATAAAGATAAGCTGCTGTGTTTTGCCCAAAAAAGATGAGCCTACTATTTCTCTGGCTCTTGTTATTTCTTTTTCTTGTAAAATTATTGGAGTAGTTTGGGTTCTGTCTTTGAGAATGTCGTAACAATTGTTTCTTCAGGAACAGAGGATAAAATCATATTTCTATTTCTAAACAATGTAAGAGTTGAGTCAGAAGACAATAGTAGAAATTTATTTGTCCGCTTGTGGAGAAAAAAACTCCATCTCCCACAGGACAGGTTTGGATAATCTTCAACCGACAATTAAAGATCCATCTTAATAGTTAATACACGGAAGCAAGCACATGCATTCAATCTGTTCACTGGGATTTAGTTATTTTTCATCAATTTTTACTTGGGGTGCATATGTGATTGAAAAATGATGACATAAATAAAAATTTTATGTATTCCAATTTACAATAGAGAAGAGCATGACATTAGCATTGTATATTGACCTTATTAGGTCAATAGTAAATTTGGTAGTAGTTTATTGTGAAAGAATATCTCCTAAACAAGAGTAAATTACATGTTTCCACCAAGGTTTCACGAAATCGCCAGTTAACACCCGTGGTTGCATTTATTCCAGATTACCACTATTAAATCAATGGTGTGAACAATTTTTAAGGTGCATATGGTGTTATTTAATGGAAATGGGTTGGATACCCATGATGGGATCCCACCCGTTTGGTTTGGAATTGTGATAACTGCTAAAGCAGTTGCCACTTCAAACCATAGCAGTTGCCAAAAGCAATTGACGTATATAAAATAATTAATGAATCATTTTCTCTGTTAAATACGAATACAATTTAGAAGCAATTGAAAAGAAAAATTGAGAATTCTCTCTGAATTCGTATTTGTGCTTCAAATTAGATTGAAATATTTATGTATTGGTGGCGGGTCCAACTCTCATCCTTAATTTAATGGTAGTAATCTGGAATAAATACAAACAAGAATATCAACTTTGAATTTCGTTAAACCTTAGGTAGGAACATGTAGTTTTTTTTTTTTTGATAAGTAACATGTAGTTTACTCAATCCCTAACACAAAATGTCATTGAAATATTCATATAAAAGGAAGTTTGGGATGGTCCAGCGGCTGCTCACTTAGTACCCAAAATCTACAGGATTATTTGAACATAAATAAAAGAAATTAGCCAATAACATTACTTTCCAATATTGGATTCTCATTGAACATTTATGTCTTCCTTTAACATAGCATTGGTGGCCATGGTTGTAACTTGTAACGAATCTGGTTTGGACCAATTGAGATAATATGACTGGACTTCCAATACTAGAGCATCTGAATCTTAATGAACTTTACATTTGCTTTATGTGATTTAGTTGATGGGGTTGGGGATGCTAATTATTTTTACTTTACTTTTATTAAGTGCAACACCTGGTTCTCTTTCATCTTATTGGATACATCTTTACTTGGATTTAACTAAATCAAAGCTTGAAATGATGGCACTACACATAAATCTTAATACCTAACTTCGTATTCCGTGTCACATATGACTGACTTTTTATCTTATAATAATAATAATAATAATAATAATCTTACTTCTAGATATGTTCGATTCATCACTTATCATAAATTTTGTTTTGATTTTAAATTTAACTAATGTTATTGTATTTCCATTCTTTATTTTGATAGGAGAGGGGTTGGTATGAGAAAGATGGTATATTTGTAATTTGAGAATAAGCCAGTTGCAAGTTGCAACCATGATTTGATGACACACACACAAGTGGATATTCCACGAAAGATCCGGAAATGCCTTACGGTATTGCATCACATTCACATATGAACTTACAAAATAAAGAAACATATTATTATTAAATTAACTTCGATTTGGCAGTGTTGTGGAATTTAATTGCTTTTTGCAGCAAGTGGATTAGAATTTAGAACATTGAATGTGGCAGAAAAAAGATGAAGACGAACTTCGTGTACTGTGCATAATTTGTCTTTTATCAAAATCACATGATACTTCTCTTCTTTGCCTTTAAGATCTCGCATGACATTCTATAATTTGGACCTAACCTAACTCATTCCCAATCCCAAACAAGATGCTGCCAAAAATAAAGCGCATAACATGCGTTTCTGGTGAATAATTAAAATACAAAGTGATTCTCTATTCTCACATAACGTATGGTCACAATTACCCTATATTTGATATAAAGCAACACTAGGTATGATATGATATGACTTATGAGAATTTGGATAATCTTATAAAATGTTTTTTTTTTCTCATTAAAAAAATTTAAGAAATGATAATCAATAGTAAGTATGACTATATGATAAAAAAAAAAAGGTTTAAATTTATTTTTAATGAAAATAAAAAGAAAAAAAAATGGTCCAAGTACTTACGAATAGATCCGAATTTGTTCCCCAAGTGCGATTCAATTCAACAAAGGGAAATGGTGGACAGATGATAAAACATTTTGTAAGAGGTCGGTAGACGATGGGTGATGGAAATTAAATGATTGAAAATGTGGCGATTGAATAGATATGAGGTAACGTGGTCCAATTAAAATCCAGAATATCAAGGTTTATGGAGAAGGTGACACCTGGAAGTTTAGTTACCGTTTATGTCAACTTGTATTAAGAAATTGTTAATTAATTAAAGCAAAGAAATTGGAGGGGTTGAAATGAATGTGGAGACTGGAGTGGCCCATTTATAAAGAGAGTGCAGAGTACTACCTGAAATCCTGACATGCACACATGGTTATTAAAATATACTTGCAAGTTGCAAGGACATTTATGTCATTGTGGCCAAATAATTATCTTCTTTTAAAATAATAATATACAGTATTATCCAATTGAAGAAGGTATACGTAACAGTCATCCTAACATCACACCCACTTGTTCGCAATTTGACTTTACGTAAACACACTCACTATTGACTCCACAATTTTATATTCAAAATTAAAAAACAAACAAAACAACCCCCCATTAACTTAGTGCTTCTTCTACTAACAAATAACAAAATATGACAATTTAAAATTTATGAATTTATTACAATATTAATGATATTAAATTACGCTAAGGTTCAATAATAGTTTAAATTAGGTCAATTATTTGTTGTTTTGAATTTTTAATAACTGAAAAAACAAAAAACAAAAAAAATATGACTCAAAAGTCAAAACAAGTTGCCCATGAGCCATATTTATTTAAAAACAGATAAAACGGAAAAGGATAAGTAACATATTTTATGGTAATGGGCCCACGAGGAACACGCTTTGAGAATAGGAGATATATATATATATATATATATATATATGTAATATGTTTAATAAAATAAAAATTATATTGTCGGTGATTTATGGATTTTTGATAGACTGCCAAACCCAAACCAAAGCTGAGGTCGTACTTTGCGCCAAATCCTCTGCAACTACTAGAAAGCTTATCTCTATTTTCTTTTATTTTTTTAGAATTTCACTCTCTTAATTTTCAGTTTTTCACAGAGACTATCTCTCTGTGTCTGATCAAAATGAACGGTGTTGATGCTTACGGTGTTATGGAGGCACAGTACATACGGAGGCATCACAGGCACGAGCCCAGAGAGAATCAGTGCACTTCAGCTCTTGTTAAGCATATCAGAGCTCCTGTTCATCTCGTAACTACTTTCCTACCATCAGATCTTTTTTTATCTCGCTTTTTTTATTTTCTTCTACTAACTCACCCCTTTGATTTCTTTCATTTTCTTGCATGTTTGACTTTGTTTTCATAGATCTGAAAAATAATTTAACTTCGCTCTGATTTTTGTTATATTTACTTAATTCTCCTGGTTATTGGTTGTTTCAGATGAAATTTTGGGTTCTGAGTTTAATCTTTTCTTTTTGGTGGACTACTTAAATTTTCGTTTCTTTTTTCTGTTTGGTTCCTGAGAAAGTACATAAAGGAAATTTTTATTAACTTTTAACCTTAAATTTACCATTCTTAGATCTGTTCTTATTTAGTTTTGGTATATTATTGCTTGGCTATTTTTGTAATAATTTTTTTATCCTCTTTTATGTTTTTCTTGTAATTATTTTCCCTTTTGAAAGCCGAAAAAGAATTTAGTTAATGTTATTGAGTTAATTAGTTTATGATAACCAATTTATGTAGTAACAGACGATCAATTGAGCAGGTGTGGTCTTTAGTTAGGCGATTTGATCAGCCGCAGAGGTACAAGCCATTTGTTAGCAGGTGTGTTGTGAACGGGGACCTTGGTATCGGAAGCGTTAGAGAAGTTAACGTTAGGTCTGGGCTTCCAGCTACAACCAGCACTGAAAGGCTGGAACTTCTTGATGATGAAGAGCACATTCTTGGAATCAAGATTGTTGGTGGTGATCACAGGCTAAGGGTATAATTATTATTCCTTACTTCTCTGCTATTTTTCTGTAAGTTACATTGCACAGAATATTTTCTTCTGAGTTGACCCATTTTTATGCACGATTAAATTGGTTGTAAATAAATTTAGACTTTGGACTAAATGTTATGGCTTTAAAGGAGGTTGAAATTTTAATGATGTAAAATATTGAAATGACCTTTTATTATTTCTGATGAGTTTATTATTTTGATGATGGTATTGTGGTCTGGCTGGAAGAATTTGAACCTATTCTTGGTTACTAAATTTTGTAGAATTACTCTTCAATCATGACTGTCCATCCGGAGAGTATTGATGGGAGACCTGGAACACTGGTGATTGAGTCATTTGTGGTGGACGTGCCAGAGGGAAACACGAGGGATGAGACATGTTATTTTGTTCAGGCCTTGATCAGGTGCAATCTCAAATCATTGGCTGATGTCTCGGAGAGGATGGCTGTTCAAGACAGAACTCAACCAATAAACCGATACTGATGCAGTATGATGGCTAACGTGGTGTATAGATTTATGGTTCTTGATTCCAGAATGTCTTTAGAGATTGGTAGGAGTTTTCCTACCTTCGTTCTCAGAAGTTTTGAACACAATGCTGGCTTTGCCTTTGGCTTTCCCTTTCCATCATTTGGAGACCCCTTCAACTCTTTCTGCGTGCTTTTAAATGTTTGTTTTTCTATCTCAATACTTTATCGTTGTCCGCTTTTTAGTACCAAAAGTATAGGTTCTTTTGGCAAGTTTCTATCTCAATACTGGGTTTTGTGCATGGTGGTATGTTACTATGGTCGTATCTGTAAATACTTATGTAACAAATAGTTGTTGCCTTTGCAATAGTGGTTTGCATGTTGTAGTTCCAGAGACTAGATGCAGGAAGATTCAGTAGAGAACCTCTTAAATAGCAGTACAACTTTGTTGCTTGCTTTTGTACATACAGTGGCTTTTTCTGTAAATTATGGTCTGCCTTTGTTTTCCAGCGTGTTATGCTTTTACGTGTTAATGACACGTCTTTTAAGAGTTCATGCATTTCACTTTTGTGCGAGTACAAGTAGAGGAGATTCTTGATATGTGGTTTATACACATAGAGAAACATTTCTTTTAGTCTCATGTTTACTGCAAATAAGTAAATTAGATTGGATGAGATGAAAATTTTAGGGAGTTAATGCAGTACCGCAATTGGATTTTACCGATCCAACTGATTTATGAATTTCAGTTCATGTGGATTTGAAGAGATTGGAATTGCAGAGTCAATACCTACTATATGAAACTAGTATTTAGGAAAGATTTACAGTATTCCACATGCATTTATTAGCTAAATGCATTTGGAAAAAAGGGGAGGTACTAAAGTGGAGCAGTGATACGCTGAAAAGTGCCTCTTGTTAATGGCCAAAGAAACTCTCCCAAGTAAGACTATTACTAAAGGGATTTGCTTCATATGATAAGTAACTTACATGACAAGTACCTTTATAAATATTGAAAAGTTGAGGGAGTGATGGCTCAATAATTGTTTAGCTTTTAGCACGCGTGAAAAGCTATCTTAGGTGATGAAGCCATATTTCATAAACACGATAAGACACTCTGAACTTTGCAAAACTTCTACTCCAGCACTTTCAAATGTAAAACTCAAACATCTAGTTTTAGTTGACAAATGAAGTGTGACACTCTTCAACAGGAGAAGTGCTGGTTTCCATCTATATCATCTCTAAAAGACTTAACATCCTTAAAATATATAATCACAGAATGGCAATGCTAACAAGTAACAACTCTCTTATAGCAAACAATCATTGCAGGAACACTTCCCTTCTCTAAAATGGTGAAATCGAAGCCCGTCCCTTAGGAAAATCTCTCGGCCTCGAACTAAAGACATGTATTTTACTGCAGTATGACAATCAGAACAAATTTTTGTGTTCTTAATTACTCTGATGGGAGCCGTGCTTTTCATCTTCATCAGTCCATATGTGATGGCCAATTTCTCTGTATGACTCAACAATACCTTCTCCTTCTCTACTTCATCAATGTTTTGATGTACACAGTTGATGTCAGGCACATACCCAAGTTTCTTCATTTCAGAAACCAACTGATATAACTCGAAATATATTTCACCCTGCTTTGGATGAGGTTTCCCTTCGGCAGAGAACACATGAACAATCTGATCAATTTGAACCCAACTCCATACCGGCCTATTTTTCACCCCTGCATCATTCATCAAATCTTTAACACGGTCAACATCCTCCCATCTGTTTGACATAGCATACAAGTTCATCAACAAAACATAATTCGCAGAATTATGTGGTTCTAACTTAAAAAGTTTCTTTGCTGCAATCTTTGCAAACTCCAAGTTTCTATGGATTCGACAAGATCCAAGAAGAGCACCCCAAATGGTAGCATCTGGTTTGATTGGCATTGTTTGAATGAAGTCCCAAGCTTCATCAATATAACCAGCTTTTCCCAGAAGATCCACCATGCATGAGTAGTGCTCTATTGTGGGCATTATACTGTAATCTGTGCTCATACAATCAAAGTATTTCCATCCTTCATCGACTAAACCCGAGTTCTTGCAAGCAGAAAGGAGAGCTGTGAAGGTTATCTCATCTGGTTGTATATCTGCTCCACGCATCTCATCAAAAAGTGAAATTGCCTCTTTCCCATGGCCATAAATTGCAAACCCCATAATCATGCAATTCCAAGAAGCTAATGTTTTATTTACACTCTTCCTGAACACCACTTCTGCACTTTTTAAATTCCCAGACTTGCTGTACATGTCAATTAGAGCTGTGACTATATACGCATCGTCAATGGAAGAATTTTTTATGGAGAAGCAGTGTATCTCTTTACCATTTGGCAACAGACCTAGGCCTCCACAAGTACGAAGTAAGCTGGACATGGTGGCAGAGTTTGGCTTGATTCCTTCTTGCTGCATTTGGATAAAAAATTCAAAGGATTCCCGATAATTATCATTTTGTGCGCAGCCTGATATCAGAGAAGTCCATGAAACCACATTAGGATCCAATCCCGAGTCTTTTATTTGATTAATCACTGCCAAAGCTTCCTTACTCTGACCCCGAATTGAATATCCCGCGACCAGACTATTCCATGTTAATGAATCAGGCTCAACTCCTTCCTCTTTCATCTGACTCAATAACATTTTAGCATCATCAAAAAGACCTTTGAAGCTATAACCTGATATTAGGGAATTCCAAGAAACAACATTCCTGTTCTTCAAATTATCAAAAGTTTTCCTAGCAGTATCTAAGCAATCATTCTTCACATACATGTCTATCAACGAAGTTCCTACGTATACATCATAGTCAAGTCCGTTTCTTATAATATAACCGTGAATTTCTTCCCCATATTGCAAGTGCTTCAATTCGGTAACAGCTTGAAGAACACTAGAGACAGAGCTTGCATTTGGCCTGAAACCCAAACTCTGCATTCTATGGAAAACGGTCAGGGTTTCCGTATATGAACCATGAAGAAAATTGCCTGACAGTTGGCAGTTCCAGGTTATTATATCAGGTTTTACATTGGATGAATCCATTTGATTGAAAAGATCCCAAGCATCTTTCACACAACCAAATGTAGTATAACTCGAAATCATCGAGTTCCATGAAGATAAATCACGATCTTTCATAGAATCAAAAACTGTTCTAGCCAGTTCAAGCTTGCTATTTCTAGAGTACATGCTAATCAAGGAATTAGATATTGGCAAATTTGAGTCCATTGCAAATTTTAGAACATACCCATGTATTTGCTTCCCTTCATTGAGAGCTCCCACTTTTCCACATGCTTGCAGCAACTTCACAATTGTTCTGCTATAGGCTCTTGCAAAAGAAAACTGCAATTCTCGAAACAATTCAAAGGCCTTGGCCCATTGTTCATTCCTCAAGTTTACCAGGACTGCCTCGTTCCACAATAAATCTTCTCGAATTGATACTTCTTTGAATATTTCATTAGCACTTTCTACACCCCAACATCTCCCATAAAAGTTCATCAACGCACACTTCACATACGCATCGAAATCTAGGCCTCTCTTGATCAAACTAGCATGAACCTCCGCACCTTCCCAAAATGCCATTGCTCTAGTGCAAATCTTCAAAACCATTGTAAGAACTCTACTATCAAACATTACTCCTTTACTATGCAACTCAGTGAACACCTCAAGAACTTGATGTACTTTTCCCCCGAAACTCTCATATTCTTTCAAGAAAGAACTCCATTCTGTATAATTCTTCAAAAAATCGACAAAGAAAACCTTGACAGTGGATTCAAAGTCACCAAACTCCAAGTAATACAACATCATAATTTTAGCTATAGTGTCTGAATTCCCATTCTTGCTCATTTTTATCATCTGGGCATGCTTTAATTTAACCGAATCCAAACTTCCGAATTCATTTGTTTCATTTAAGAAGCAAATATCCGAAGTCGATGGAAAGGGTTGAAGAGAAGAAGTAGAGAGTGGAGTGGTTTGAAGAGGGGCGTCAGTGGTAGCAAGAGCAAGAGAAGTCGGTGAATGAGTGAAGTGTTTTTGGTGGTGAGAGTGTGGGTTTTGATGGAGGGTAGTGTTAGAATTGAAGAGGTGGAGGTGTTGAATCGGATATAATTTGGCCATGAAGGTCTTCTGGCGGGTAAGATCGTGAAGAAATAGCGGTTAAATAGAAAAATATTAGAAAGCTCTGATTTTGTATCGCCAGTAGAGTGAGACTTGCTTCGAAACTTTTTTTTTTTTTTTTACCTGATTTTTGTGGATAAGGTTTATCCTGAATCCTTTTATTCCTGGTGTCCTAAAAGTGGTCGTTCTGATATCGGCTTACTTTCACCAAAACGCACCGTGTGACTCCTTGATGTATTGAGTCTTCGGATTTGATGTGCCGTTCATTCATTCAGTACGTTAAGTCGTTAATTTTAGCACACTCAAAAGGTCTTTTAGCCGTTAAAAGGTGAGTTTTTTTTTTTTCGTGAATTCTTAAAAGCAGCAGTCATGGAGATTTGAAATAACAATGGAAGAATGAATTATCAAGTGGGATCATAGCTGTACATATTGGTAGATTACAGAAACCTGAAAACGCAGGCAGAAGTAGTTGGATCACAACCTCAATTTTTTTTTTTTTTTATTATGAATTCAAGAGAAAGAGATAAATGGAAATAAATATGAACAATTTCTCCAGTACAAATAATTTTTGTCTACAGGAGGGACTATATTATTATATATTAATCTCAAATCTGTAGTGTGTATGACAAATTTTGTTCAATCTCTCCTTGAAGACTTCAAGATCTTTCTTGTCAAACTGTGCTGGAACCCTTGAGGGCCGGAATATAGAGATCTTTATAGAATTTGACGGACAGTATATAAATATTTGTCAGAATAAGCAAACCAGCATATTTTAACCAAAAATATAAAAATTCTTGATTATGCAAGG
Source organism: Toxicodendron radicans (assembly GCA_009867345.2). Lineage (NCBI taxonomy): Eukaryota > Viridiplantae > Streptophyta > Magnoliopsida > Sapindales > Anacardiaceae > Toxicodendron > Toxicodendron radicans. Next base: position 7,703,578 of record WYDK02000059.1, read on the forward strand.
GCTAGTTTGATCTTCTTTAAATGGTTGTAATTTCACTTAATGCCTCCAAAGAAATAATTGATAAAAGGAAAAGCTAAATTTAATGAGTTCACCATATATATAAATATAATAAAATTGCAGAGTTTAGCATACTACATGATGCATTGATGCGGTATTTGGAGAGTAGAACTAAAAATTCTACATGGTTTGCAGCAGAAAGCTTTTCCTTTCAATTTAAGATCACATCATGCAATGCTTTCAGTTATTTTTTGTTGGTCTGACGAGAATATGGTAATAAAATTATAAAAACGGAAGCATGAGTGATTGAAAATATAAATTTTAACAGAAGAGAGAGTGAATAACATTCGCTCTTACCCTTGTTAAACAATGGAGTCAGTCTTTGCAAGCAAGACACAGCTTGTTTACACCCTTCTCAACGGCCCCCAGGCTGCCATTATTTGGTGGCAGCAACTGCACTGTCTCACCGGAGATGGCAAAGTGGAAGCCCTTGAGGGGGAGTAAACAACCAGTTACTTGAAGTTCCACGCTGGTTTAAGTCATCTCTAAGCTATACAGATGTTTCAGCCAATCACCTTTTTATAGGCCCAAAATTCTGCCTCTACCTGTTGATTTTAACAATATTTGTAAAATAAGAGTGAGATTTAGGAAACAAAAGATTGAGACGTATTGATTTTATCTCTCTTGAGAATATAAATTTAACAATGCGTTAATTCTTTTGTTCTAATTTAGTTATTTTATTAATATTAATAAAATACTCAATTGTATTGTATCTAAATTGTCATAACTAGAAGGTCCATGTGAATTAGAAGAAGAATATAGCAGCTGTGGCCATCTTAATCTCAACGGCTCAACCATATCCATAATCTCATTAAGTCCACGCAAGAACAATTCCTAAATCTTCATATGAATCATATCCAAGAGAACACATAACACAAGTTGAAACAAGTGATTTATTGCATCGAATCACCGAATTTCTTTGACAATATGTCAACCAAGATTCTTATTTATCAAATGCCCATTATTAAAATATGACTCTTTCTAGAATTTCAAAATGTGAAAGGATAGCAAGAGTAACTTTGGTTGGTTTCTTAGTCACTCAACTGATTAAATAAATTATATCCAACGTTTTGGTAGAAGAAAAGGTCATGTTGCTGCCCAACTCACCACATCTCATCCCCACCACCCCTAACCTTCTCCTACAAGACTCACATTGTTTCGTCGCATGCCAAAGATGTCTTGAAGTTGCAGGCCACGCGGCATCATATCTTCCTTGATAATAACTGAAACTGTTTATGCTCAGGATTTATAAGTTTTTGGTCCGTAGTTTGTACACATCATTTGCTGTGTTTTAGTTTATTTTCTATTGTGCTCGTATTTTGAATAGATTTAGCTGCGTGGTCCTTTACGAATATCTTACTTGTAAGCATCAACCTCGAGGAAGCTTGACAAACATTGTCAAAGTTTATTAAATACAATTATATTCAACGATAGGAAGGATAGCTTTTAGTTAAAATATTTCTTTTCAATCTTTTGGTTTTGGAGATGCATATATTTTATAAAGCTAAAGGTTCACAGCAACACAGATAGACCGGCAAACATATATTAAGAAGCTTTACAGAGTGAAATGATTTCAGATGGTTCTATATAATGGTACTGGGCCGCTTCTACTGCTGTGAAAACTACGAACACTTCCACTCCAATATTACTAACTACTGTGCCCTCGAATAGAAAAAATCAATTTAATCCGGAAGTAACCTATTTATAAATTTAACAACTAGATCATGTGTGAAGATTTTTCTAAACATTTGGGCCTGGATTCATGAGCTCGTTCAGCCGTTTCACCTTAAAGTTATGAAGTCATTCCATGAATTTCACATGTAGAAAAAATCAACAGTTTTCCAAGACAAAAGTGTACTTAATAATTCAAGGAATTGATAGAAACATAACACATGAAATATTTGTCATAGTTTGATATCTCATTATATTAACGAAAGACATTAATTGTTATAAATCAGAAACATGATACATGATGATTCCTTTCCCTTTGGCAAGCAGTTCACCCCTGACGGCCGGATCCTTTAAATTGCAGAACAAGTTTCAGGCTTTACATTTTGAAGCAAATGACGACCTTTGGGCCAGTATCACAAGATTAAGACCTGCAGTGCATGGAGAAATTTGCATCCTTTTACCAGCGCTCTCTTGGCCTACCATCAGGAAGCACAAGCACTTTCTCTTCATTCTTTGTCGAGCTATCCACCTGTTTAACTGATTTACTCACTCCAATCTTCACAGTTCCATCACCTTCACCAAAATCTGGGGGTGTATCATCATCTTCATCGCTCCAATCATCCCCATACTCATCATCTTCTTCTTCTTCGTCGTCATCATCATCATCAAACTGCCCATCAGTCATATAATCATCAATATCCGACCATCCCTCTCCATCCTCCTCGCTTCGATCTTCTGGCTCATCAGCACTATCATCGTCTTTCCTAGGAGCATTTCTCCGTGGGAATCTAGGAACAGAGACAAGTGCACGGAATTTCTCTTTGATAACCAACAATCGATCCTTATCTATCAATTGAGAATCACGATAAGCTTCCCTGAGGAAAACTGAGTCCCTATCACCTTTCAAAGACACATAGAACAAATCAGGATGCCTTATCAGCATCCCCCTCAGCTGCTGAGAGAATCTAAATTCCTCTCGAAAATGAGTGATGTGATCCACAAGAGTTCTCTTCTCAACAGTCAGGCTCAAAATCTCATGCACAACCCCACAAGCATGCTTTTCCTTCTCTCGTGTACCCGATTTCAATTCTGAAAACTCTGAATAAGGGGATATATAAGGCATATCTCTAAATTGAGAAATCTTTCGCATTTCACCCTTAGAAAGATTAAGACCCTTTGGAAGCTTAACCCTATTGAACTTAAGTGGTCTATCAAAAATCAAATTTTTTTCTTTCAACTCTCTAGCTCGATTTTCCTCCTCAGCTAACTCAGCTGCCGATACAGCAAGCTTGGGATCCCAATCAGTTAGTTCCAATGCAGGACCTCTTCCAGTTGCAACAACACGAAAATACTGGGGGTATCTATGACAAATAGTGTCACGAAATTCAAAAGGTAACCCAAAATCAGTCCTCAAATGAGCAATTTTCTCCAACAAAATCCGCTTGTCTAAGGACATCATCAACAATTTCCTTAATTTAGTGACCAACAAATCTTCCATTTCGTTCCTAACCTTTAATTCCTCCAAGTAGAGCCTTTCTGCTTCAGGTGTCAATTTGAATCTTAACGAAAATGCCCCTTCTTCTACAATTTCAAATATTGCTGGGAACTTCCTCAATAAAGCAATAAATCTACGTTTTTTTGTGAGACCTAACTCTCTTCTGAACTTACCCAATTGCCTAAGTGACATAATTCGATCAGGCTGACTCACTAGAATCTTTCTAATCTTTAACACCAATTTGAGCTTCTTGTCCCTTTGAATTACATTGTCAAAGGGAAGCTCTTTCCTTCTCTTCACAGCAGCTCTTACTGGTTCAAAAGGGACATGGACTTTTCTCATATTACCCAAATAACCACTTTTATCTGGTAAGACCAAACGTTTGCCCAGAAACTCAGACTTTTCTGCTTGTACTGTTGTAAGTGAGAGATTAGATTTACAACCAAGTTGAGGCTTTTCAAGAAAAGAAGATTTGTAGGACACAAAAAAGGGTAAAGATCTATATGCAGTGGCTTTAGAAGAAGAAAGGAAAAGCTTGGGCTCCATTTTCAGTTTACATAAACAAGTGTGTGTAAATAAAACTAGAGACCAGAGATATAAGAAGAAGAATTACCTTATTAATTGGCCTCAGTCTCAATTTTAGCCGTTTAGATGCTGAATTGATTGAATGATAATCTTAGTTAGGGCTTAGGGTTTATCTACAAAAACCCTTGCGGAGATAGATATTTTCCAGCGTATAATATAATAATCTTCTTTCTCGTGGCACTTGAATGTACTTGTGAAGATCATAAGGGGTATAATTGTCTTTATGTACTATAAAACTACTCAAACTGTGTCGTTTTAGTCCTTCTGGAATCTGGCTGGAAACGGGTTGTCGTTTTGGAGATGGATAGTGGTTAATGGTTAATTGGTTTTTTATCAACAAAAGAGAAATGACCTCTACGTCATTCAACAAACTGAGAATCTGAGATGCAGTTGGTCATTTTGACTCGACCGTGACTCAGAGACGATACAAAATGGCGAAGAGGCGAGAACGCCGAGTCGCACAGAGTTCGGATCGCCGTAAGAGCCGGGTCGAATCGTCCAGTCGATTAGACCAATTCGGTGACTCAGCTACCGATCGCAAGCTCATCACCATTTTCGTTGTCTTCTTCATCGTGATTCCCGCTGTTTCCATCTTCTTATATTATTTCAAGTACGCTCCACACTCGAGCCCTGCAATTTCTCATGTACACCAACGAGGACTCATCAAAACTGATGTCAACTACCAAGAAATCCTCACTGTAAGAATTGTACATTTCCTACTTAACATACAATCTCATATGTAAACAGTTTTTTAATTTGAAAATTTACTAGTATTTCAGGATAATTCAAAGGTATCAGAGAATGTATCTCATCGCCATTACACGTATCCTGTATTGGCCTACATTACTCCATGGTCAGTTCACTCAACGGTGCCGTTAAATTATGTTGTATGTATTCATTTATTATTTGAGGATGATTTGTTTCGTACTTACATGCTACTTGGCAGGAACTCCAAGGGCTATGAAATTGCGAAGAAGTTCAATTCTAAATTTACACATTTATCACCAGTCTGGTATGATATAAAGAGGTATGTCCAGTGTTTTATTATTATCAATTTGGTATCGAGAGCGCTTTTTTTGAGACCTGACGCCACTCTATAATTTTATACTTTGTAGCAGAGTGTACTAATTTTTTATGTTTGAATTGTCAGTTAAATAACACTAACCCTGAATAATAAGAAAAGGGATGAATTGAGTGGAGAGTTCACTCAAACTTATTTTTCACTGTTGTTGAACTTAAGCTTAAATGTTTGGTGGGGTGATATTGAGCTAAAAATTAGGTATAAATTCTTGTGTGACTTTATTGACGCCGGTGTCTCAATCTAGAGAAGGAATTGTGATATTTGTACTATCATAAAGTAAGGAATGTAGAAAATTTATTAGTCAATAAGCTTGTTGTATGATTTTTCCTTCATTCCTTCTGTTGCCAGCCAGGGAACCAGTTTGATCCTTGAAGGGAGACATAACGCTGATAAAGGATGGATCTCAGAGCTAAGAATGAAAGGAGATGCTCTGGTAATTAAAGGGCTAGTTGTCTTATCTATTTTTTTGGGTAACTTAGTGGGAATAATTTTTTTGATAATAGGTGTTACCCAGAGTTGTTCTGGAAGCATTTCCCAGGGACCTGCTGAGGAAGAAGAAACTGAGGGATAAAGCCATTGAGCTTATATTAACAGAGTGCAAGTAAGACCCTGGTTCTTATACTTCTATATTCTTCCTCTTCTATTCTAGGGTCTGTGTAAGAGAATTGATTTTTTTATTACATTCCAGAGTTAAATTCCTGGGCTTTTAGCAATAGTTCATCTTATACTCTCATCATTCTTCAGTTGTCATATGCAGTTTTACAATATTAGAAGTGATGTTAATCTTTGCGAAATTGAGTAACTCGTCATGAAGGATCCATAGAAGCTTATATTGCACATGTGATGGAACCCATACTTTCATAATAAGTTGCCAACATGTTGATTCATGTTAAATTTGGTTGTATTAAATTATCCATTTTATGCAGTCCAGCCCTAGATTTGCTTTAAAATTTTGTGTCAAGAATTCAAAAAACAATCCAAATTACTTTCGAGTTAAAAATGATACTTATGTCAAGACTAATCTAAATCTAACCTGATTCTATTGACAATAGCATGTATATGACCAAGTGTTGCTACAATTATAAATGGACAGAATTGGCTCATCCGCATGTTTGGTTTCTGTAGAATAAATGACTCATTAATCTAGCTTTAGATTGGGTTGAGAGAATGAATATTTACCGTTCTCTGCTCTGTATTTTGTGTTGGTTCTTTCCTTGTTGAAACAGGGAAATGGAATATGATGGTATTGTACTAGAGTCTTGGTCCAGGTGGGCAGCTTATGGTATCTTGCATGATCCAGATATGCGGAATATGGTAATTAATTACTTACTCTAGTAACTACTGTATAATGCTTCTTTGTTAAAAGTTGCAGGGTTTGGATATAGGTTTTATTAACAAATAGTTAGCTGAAGATTTCCATAAACCTAGCCTGGCTCTTGCTGATCTGTGTATCTGACAAATTCTTCTTTTTTTGAAAACTTAGGCTTTGGAGTTCATAAAACAACTTGGACATGCATTGCACTCCGTGAATTCGGTGAGGAACAGTGAGCAACATTTGCAGTTGGTCTATGTCATAGGTCCACCACATTCAGAGAAGCTTCAAGCACATGATTTTGGCCCAGAAGATCTTCAAAGCTTGAGTGATGCTGTAGATGGTTTCTCGCTAATGACTTATGACTTCTCAGGTCCTCATAATCCTGGTCCCAATGCTCCACTAAAGTGGATACGTTCCATCCTGCAGTTGCTCCTGGGTAGCCCTGGGAATGGTGTGCAGAGCTTAGCTCGGAAGATATTTCTTGGTATCAATTTCTACGGAAATGATTTTATCGTTGCAGGAGGTAGTTCTTCTTCTTTATATTCCCATTGTGTAACTACAAATTTCTTGTTGGTTAATGTTATTAGGGGAGCCAAATAGGTGGTGTATCTTATTGATTATTCATCTCTCCCTAGTCCAACTCCCAGTAGATTGATATGCTGCAGATTCAAATCCTAATGTAAGTCTATCAGTCTGGAGGGAATTTGAATAGGGATGCTACTTGCTGCTCTATTTCTTGTGACATTTTCACCTAGTTATTATGTGTGTCTTTGGCTTGTGTTCGGCACCATTGAACCAAGCTATGTTGCCCAATAGATGGGAGGATTTGAACTTGGCAACAAAAAAGTGACACAAACCACACAGAGGATTTTATATGCTTTTAGGCTGCGTACTTTTTGTTATTATATGATATAATCTCCTTAAAATATGTGAAGTCGAGCATATGGTAAATAAAATTTATCTTGTAGTTATTATGTGTCACAAAGTTTTTAATGGATTTGGTCAGAAACTGTAACACCAGTACCTATCTTGTAATTAAGCTTGTTTGACTATTAGTTTCTTTAAGTGGGCTCTGATTCATAAAATCAAATTGCAGGATCAGGTGGTGGAGCTATCACTGGAACGGATTACCTCCACTTATTGGAGAAGCACAGACCTGTTTTACAGTGGGAAAAAAACATTGGGGAGCACTTCTTCTTCTACTCTGATGAGAACAATGGCAAGCATGCAGTGTTCTACCCGTCCTTGATGTCAATTTCTCTACGGCTAGAGGAAGCTCATTTATGGGGAACTGGCCTCTCTATCTGGGAAATAGGGCAGGGTTTGGATTATTTTTTTGATATTCTGTAGTTAACACTACAATTTTTACTATTTCTTTCTAGATTGTAACATAATTGGTTTCTAGGTACTGTTTGTTAATCTTCGCAGTAGACATAATTAACAATTTTTTGTTAATGCACGGTAATTCATATTAATTCTTACTGTATATGTAATAATCTTTCCATTGCAACCTTCCCTCTAAATGTAATTTCTTCTTGACGCTCTCATCACTGGTGTTCATCTTTCACGAGCCAAAACCCACCTCTAAAACTTTCTAAAACTTTCTTCAGACATTTCTCAGCCACATAATCACATAAAACTGTTAAAAACATGATCATCTCACTTGCCACGTGTAATATCTTGAGTGGAAAATATCTCATATCTCATGCCAGATCATCACCTCTCCCCACTCAAAGCAAGCCAGCCAAATTGCACCCTTTGAAGCTAAGGCTCGTCATCCTGAAATAAAAACAAATTCCTTCTGTATACCATGATGGTTCAAGCTTCTCCCTCAATTCTTTAAGAGGCAGAACGACTCTTGTGTCATTAAGTTATGCCATGGAGGCCCTCAATGCAGCAAGCTTGACACCTATATCAGTTCTTTGTGAAAGAAGAACAGAACCCAGAAAGATCCAGTCTCTATCCACAACTTCTTTATCCAAACGCTCAACTTCTCGAGAGTCTTTAACAAGGAGCGTACATGGGGGCTTAGTGCTAGTATCTTCAGTTCTTGGTGCTGGTTTAGCTAAAGCTTTAACATATGAAGAAGCACTGCAGCAGTCAACAAGTTCTTCCACATCTGATGTTGATGTAAGTGGGATTCTTGATACCGTTATCAGTTTTGGAACTGATAATCCTGCAATTATAGCTGGTGGCGTTACCATTTTGGCAGTTCCATTGATTTTGTCTCTGGTTCTAAAGAAGCTTAAACCATGGGGTGTTGAGTCTGCAAAAACTGCTTATGCAAAGTTAGGTGAAGATGAGAGTGCCCAGTTGCTGGATATAAGACCTCCAGCGGAGTTTAGGCAAGCGGGTAGTCCTGATGTCCGAGGTTTGGGTAAGAAGCCTGTGTCAATTTTTTACAAAGGTGAAGATAAGCCAGGGTTCTTGAAGAAGCTGTCTTTGAAGTTCAAGGACCCAGAAAATACTACATTGTTTATTCTAGACAAGTAAGTGGACGGTGTTTATCTCCTTAAATTTCGAATAATGCATGCTCCAATAATTGAGTAGTACTTCACATATGATTTCATTACATGTAAACTGGTACAAAAACATACAAATATAAAATAAATTAAATAGATTAAAAAAGACAATGAGACAATCACATAATAATGGCAAAACCGTTTGTATAAAGAATTTGTACAAATCTCATCGACCAATATGCAAAACCCCTGATTCATGAGAATGTCGAAAACCCTATTCCACAAGGTTCTATTCTCATGGTAGGGTGTATTCGGAAATTGTGAGCCCACTATCCAGACTTAAACCTACCAAACTTTTGGTGACCCTGAAGCTATGTTTCTCTAACAGTCTCAAGCTTAGCTTAACTTTTTAGCGCTGCATCACAATGTTGGGAACTATGAGAGATGTTTAAAAGACATAACTATTCCTTTGGTTAGAAAGAGAGTAGTATTCATCTGGCGGTAGAATGAGGTGATGGGATATAATTGACTAGCTAAGGATTCACTCTCAACAATATTATTGTCCTCTGCATGAAATGGCTTGTATTTGATGCACATTCTATTTTCTATACATCTCTCTCATTTTCTTGGTTTATATGCATCAAGCAAATTAACACATGAAGTTAATGTAGCTAAATTTGTGATGAAAGCCAGATTTGATGGGAACTCCGAGCTGGTAGCAGAGTTAGTCACTGTAAATGGATTCAAAGCTGCATATGCCATTAAAGATGGAGCAGACGGACCCCGAGGATGGATGGTACTTATATGCTGTTCATGCAACGTTATTTTTGTTTTAGTCATGGCAGCCAAAGTCTTGATTAGAAACACTGATGTTTTCAAATTTGCAGAGTAGCGGTCTTCCTTGGATACCACCAAAGAAAGCATTGAGTCTTGATCTGAGCAGTTTGACAGAATCTATCGGTGGTGTAATTGGAGTATGTATAAAAGTTTTTCTACCTACTTATTCACTGTTATTTTTTATTTCTTGTATAACAGGGGGAAAACTATCTTTTTCATACACCCATTGGAAGCTTTCTTTCTTTTTTTCAATGCTAAATACTGATTTATCATCTTTCTAACTTCAAATCGCCACATTTGTTGTCCAGGAGGATTCTGATGGTTTGCCTGTTACCCTCGGGATTGCAGCAGCAGCAACTGGATTAGGTTTATTAGCGTTTACAGAGGTTGGGTTTTTTGAGCCCATTGCCTATTAGTTTTTCTGTCTTCTTTCTTGTTTTTGTTTCAGTAAAGATCAGTTTTGAGGTGGGAGATTTAAGACTGAATTCTGCTGTATCTTCTCCAGATAGAAACAATACTTCAACTTTTAGGCGCAGCTGCTATTGTTCAACTTGTTGGCAAGAAACTCCTGTTTGCAGAGGTAAGTTATCCATGCCTTACCATTAAAATTTCTCTGTAATCTTTTTGACAGAACATGTTTCTGTGGCCGTGAATGAAAATACTAATCATTCTGGGTAATATCTTTTAAATATGCAGGCTGGTTATAATAAGTCATAAATATCTTTTAGGGTTCATTACCATCAACAATAACTCACTTGATCTGACTATGTCTATATATAGTGGGATACATCATCTATTAAGAACTAAATTTCTGAGAAAATTACTTTAAAAAACTCTATTCCTTTTTACATCCGAAACATAGAGGTTTGAGCTCATTCATCCCGCACTGGTTTTCATGGCAGGATCGAAAACAAACACTACAAGAAGTTGATGAATTCCTGAGCACCAAGGTCGCCCCTAAAGAGCTTGTTGATGAGATAAAGGTACTTTGTGTAAAATCTTTGTAATCGATTCTCCTTTTACAAAATTCTTAAGCCAAATCAATAGATTGTCTTCCAATTGCAATATTAGGAAATTGGGAAAGCACTTCTACCAACACCAGCTGAGGCAAGCCCAGCCCCTGCTTCTGTGGAAAGTACTGAACAGAAAGCAGAAGCAGCCGTTGAATCAGCTCCCCAAATAAATTCAGCGCCCAAAACAGAAGTTAAAGCGGAATCACTTCCTGGAATTCCAAGACCACTTTCTCCATATCCATCAGTAATGCCTACTTAGTTTGCTCTTGATCTTTTTCCTTTCCTGTGTGTTGTTGGATTTAATTCTTTTACTCCTTTCACTTAACAAATGCTTATCTACTGTAAAATCATTTTCTTGGTGCAGTATCCAGATTTCAAGCCTCCAACATCTCCTACCCCATCACAGCCCTAGATTGCAAACTCTATTCAGAGTCTCCAAGTAATCTCTACTATAGAAAACTGTTTGGGTTGGGATAATTAAAGCTATGGTGTGAGTTGTGCAGTCTTTTTTCCCTCGTTACATGAAATATTTAGGTTTACATGATGACTTGGATGGAAGAAAAATGATAATGTCATGAAATGGATGATTCGTCTTCTCCTGTTGTGTTCCTTCTTCTACTTGATTTCATTTTCATAGTTGTCAGATTCTTGTAGATGTCCTTCATAATAAACAGAACTGTCTGTCAAGTCTTTGAGACAGCTGTAAAACTCTAAATGCATGCACTTGCAGTTGGTGTCTAATGAATTGGAGCATCAACAATTTTCTTAAAATGACAAGTATAAGCACATAAAATTCGTGTCATAACTATATATATAGTCCACTAATTGTAGAATGAAACAAAATCGTAGGGCATCCTGAACTGAAGGATGTGTATTATTTCCTCCTGTCAAACTCAATACCAACATATAACTTATATAAGATATAAACACATTCAAATTATTCAATATTTGTGATGTATAAATATCTTTAAAGAAGACAGAAAAGAAAATGGACCATAAAAATATTGTCCAGGCTAGCTTAGACGCACCTCGACTAGTCATCCAACCTTGAACAAAGCTTTCAGGGTAAGCCTAGTCTCCCAACACAAAACAGGGTAAGCCTAGTCTCCCAACACAAAACAGGGTAAGCCCTACGGTCTAGGTCCAACAATATTAGTAACCGTTATTGTAATTCAAACTTAAGATCACAGGGAGAACAAATTCCTTGATCCCAAACCTATACCACTCGGTCAACTCATTGTTGGCTCCTACTGCTATCTACTATCAGAAATTTCCTTCAACCCCATTAATTTTTATAAAATACAGACTTACCTCTCCTTTTGAGTACTTTAAGAAACCAAAAAATGCCACGTTTGACTGTATTTATTATTCTAAATTTTCAGTTTTTTTATTATTTTAATTTTGCAAAAATCTGGATTTTTTTAAAAAACTTTTCTGAATTTTCTACATTATTTTAATAGCAATACTAAGTTTACATCATTTCTTTTAAATTATTTTTCTAAAATCATCATGTGAAAAAAAATAACTGGATGAGAGTTTAGTTTTAATTTTAAATCATTTTTCTTATCACATAATGATATAAGAGAAATTTCTCATAAAGAAATGATGTAAACCTAAAATTAACCTTGTTTTAAAGAGGCAATTGATTATTTTGGCAATGAAAATCAGTAAACCATTAGCCCGAAAGTACCAGAAAGGTCATAAATATGTTCAAAAAATTAGGGGGGTATATGATATTAGTCCAAAATTTTAAATATCTCAAAATAATGTGTAACAGCGACCGACGGACATACTAGCCGTTTTCAGTTCCCCGTCTACACCTCAACATTTCCTAAAAAGACCGACGCCCAATTCAAATTAAAACCGAAGCGGGAAACAATTTGCTTCTTAATCAATTTGGTCTATCTTCAGTCTTCACTCACTCAAACTTACTCTCGGCTCCTATAGTTGTTTAATCGATGGCGAGAACCAAACACGCTGCCGCTAAAAGCAGAAATCGAAGACAATCTGGTCAGATATCTTCCTCTACCTCACTCACTTTTTATTATACAAAACTAATTTACATTTATTATATTTAAATAGTAGAGGTTTGATATTCCTTCTTCCAGTAAACCCTAACTTTATCATTCTAAAATAATAGGTGCTAAAGTGACTTCACCAGCTTCACCCTCTACCCCTTCGGTACTTTTCTTTGTCATTGTATTCGTTTGTTGCTTTTTCTACTGCTCTCGGCTGCATAACATAACTCTTCTGTTTTCTTTTTAGTTTTGTAGTTTGATCCTTTTGTGTTGATTTGGATGCTGAGAAAATGAAGGAAAAGTTGTTTCCGTAAAATTAAAATTACTCAACTAATTAACTCAAACTGATCAGATAGGATTATGTAGAAATACATTGTAATTCTAGACTTTTAATATTTTTTTTTATATTGTTTTCTTTTCCTGTTTTTTCTCTGCAACTAATATATTAAGGGATCGAATTTCCTATAATACATTATTGCCATTTGTATTTTGTTCTTGTTCTCGGATAGAAAATGAAGTCACCTGGTGCAAGCACAAGCAGAAGGCAAACAAATGCTCCACAAAGTGAGTTTCTCTCAATTAATTTAATTGTCATAAATTGTGAACTGAATTGGTGTCTATGCTGATAATGACATGTAGTTTTGTATTAAAAAATATATATTTAAGGTCCAGCTACAAGACGGAAGCCTCATCGCTACAGGCCAGGAACAAAGGCTCTCCGTGAGATTCGGATGCTTCAGAAGTCTACAAAACTGCTCATTCCAGCGGCTAGCTTCATCAGAGAAGTGAGCTCTCTCTCTCTCTCTCTGTGTATGAATATATTCGTGTATGTGTCTCTCTTGTCTCCATATTATTAGTATTTGCAGAACTGGTTTAGAGGATCACTGATGAGGTTCTCAGTGAATTTGTTGCTGGATTCCGGGAGATATGTGAAAAGTTTCAATTATTGGTCTAATGATTCAATTGAAATTGAATATGTCTTTACTGGATCAAATTACACATTTGAAATTCAAATGCTTCCTGTTGGAAGGTTGTGCCGATTTGATGTCTAATATAATACTAGGTTGAAACGGTGACTATAGTTCGATGAACTTGCAATTGATAGCCTCATTAGAAGTATTCATAATTGACATCTGTATAAACTCTATAATGGAATCATCTGGAAATGTTTGTAATGCATTGTCTTCTAACCTTCACGTTGAAGCTGTGTACCTTGTTTTCTCTGTTATCACACTGATTTACTGGTTCGGGTACAACTTAATAAAACCATGAATTTGTTTATGCTCTATTTATCTAATGAGGTTTAGGATATTATCACAGAGCAAAATAAAGTTTCCGATGGTTCTGATTTCTTTCCTGGCATTTAATCTATTGGAGCTGGACTGTTTCTTGAAGATGGTTCTCTTCCCCCTTACTCATACACATTTGCATTATTTTTTTTCTCAAAGTTATGACCTACAATCCGATGCTAGTCAACTTTCATACCACGAGGATCACATCTTTCTTTTTTTGTTTGAAAATTTGCAAGGTGTTTACACCTCATTTAGAAATGCACTTTTAAATAGGAAAATGTCAGATTGCTGTTCTTAGAGGATTTGCATTGGATTGTTAATTTAAGACGTTTCGCTAATAGAATCAGTGAACTTTTTTAAACTCTTTTTAATCAATGAAATCATTTATATGTTACTGTAAAACAATCTCAGTTAGGAGTTAGTAAGTAAATTGGCATTGATGAAGGGATATTTCAAGTTTCTACTATCATCAATCATCTAGTTCCTCTCTTGTAGAGTAGTAACTTTGACCTAATTACCCTGTGCCGATTTAGCAAAATCACCCATGAGCAACTTTAGTTATACATTTTGCAAGCTGTTTATCTCGACCTTCCCCTATCATATGTATTGTTTATTTACTGCTACGTTTATGCTCTTCTGTTGAGGTTTGAATCAGATCGTGCTAACAACTCTTGTCATTTGTCCTAGGTAAGAGCTATCACTTACCGTATTGCACCCCCAGAAGTGAATCGTTGGACACCTGAAGCTTTAATTGCAATTCAGGAGGTACTGTGATAAAGTAAAGAGAAAAGCTTCAGTTTTCTCAGTTGTAAAATTTTTGCTATCACTGATAGCTGGTTGTTAGAAGAAAGTTTATGATAAATATTTCCACATTTTAGTTTTTGTTCAAGTAATGGATAATTCAACTGCTCTTTCTGTTACAATTGTTTTTTAATAGGCTCAGCTATAATTAATTGTTTCTACATTTGTAGGCAGCAGAAGATTTTCTGGTTCATTTGTTTGAAGATGCAATGCTCTGTGCAATCCATGCAAAGCGTGTTACACTGAGTAAGCTAGCCGAGACATTTGTTCTGCCAATAACTGTTTTAATCATCTTTTAATTTTAGTCTTTTCCATCGATTGTCATAAATGAATGCCCAAGTAATATACATGTGTGGCCATTAAGATGAAAACAGTTACATTTTCTATATATATGTGTGTATGACTTCATTTACTTCATAGGTTCTCAGCTAGATCAAATGGGACATTAATGATCTTCTTCATGTGTGTAAAATCATATGTTATCTACGTAGTTTGCAAGGATTGGCTGTTTAGGTTTGTGATATTGACTCACCAATTTGATGTAGGCCTTGCTTCCCGTTGAAATTCATGCATCTCTTTCAACATAAATAACAGCTACTTATCTATTAAGTTCTGCTCTAAAAACTTGGCCCTGCCTCTGGGGATTAATAGCCTGATACATATCTTTCATATTTGATTTACTGAAACAGACATGCCTGACTAATCAGTTTGAGATGGAAAAGACCTAAAACAATCATTGTAAAACAATTAAGTACAGAATATTAATTAGATTGCAAACCTAGGCTGTTGCTTGTATGAGCAGAACAAGTTCTAATTGTTCTTAGGCATGAATTATCAATTAATGCTGAATGATCCATTGATGATATTCTACATGGACAAGTTGCATTGACCAATCATTCGGTTGATATAGGTGTATACATTGGTCATGTAAATGATCTTTTGGAGTGCCTCTTATGTTTTGTCTATTTTGAAGTTTGACATTGTTGCTTAATAGGCTCCAGGTATATATCAATAATAAAATAGTTTATTTGTTTTTCTTTTTTTTTTTTTTTTGTCCCAGTGAAAAAGGATTTTGAATTGGCGCGCCGGCTTGGGGGTAAGGGGCAACCTTGGTGAGAGAGTACACCATTTACCAGCACCATCATCACTGATTTTTACCTTCGAGAAAATGCAACTAGTAGCTATTCTTTGACTGCAGTAAGCATGTAATTGTATTTGGAGATTACAAATTAGGAATTAGGAAACAGTATATAACCTCATTGTACAATTAAGTGTTGTAGCCCCAAGAAGTATGCATCTAGCTTGAAGAAGTTTGACTTATCTGTTAGTTAATCTACTGGTGTAGGTGAATCTCCTTTTTTTATAAGAAGCCCCACTCACAAGCTCTTGTAGCATTCAGCCATGTGGGGTGATATGTCTCTGATTCTATCAAAAAATCTTACAGGTGGGATTAGGGATATATCTGTAAATTTATAGTTTTGGATGAAGAAGTACGGGATGAAGTCTGGTAGATATCAGCAAGATGCTCATCCTACTATACTTTTATGTTATCTAGCAAGCTACTCCTTTCTAGCTGTAGCTAAACATAACTGGAAACGAAGCACTGTTGGAGCATATGGTATCTTTGGATGATTGGACTTATAAATTTTGTTGTAATCACGAGAAAAAGTAGCGAGATGATTGTACAGTTTTTAGTTTGTTTTCTTCCCAGAAACAATTCCAGTACTCACCGCATCTTGTTCAAGACAAAACCAGTTATACTTCACCACATCTTGTTCAAGGCAAAGCTTGTCAACTAGCACTTACTTCTTTCCGCCCTTCCAAAAAAAAAGGAATAAGAACTATGCAAAATGCTATCATCGCTTCAATTTACGATTATGATGGACAAGTCAATTCACTATTATGATTATTGTAATCTCATTTCTATGAGCAACTGTTTACTCTCTCAGGAATTTTCACAAACATGATTTACTTCTGGATTCAACTTCTTTCTTTGGATGACAAGACTATACTTTAATTAAAGGGTACAATACAACCCCCTGATAATATTCGATTTATTGTAATTACCATTTCTAATTCACTATTCAAGCAACTAATCATATTTCCATAAACAAATTAACAATTGCCACACATCCAACATCTAATAGAATGTAATGTAATTAGGAAAAATGTAAACAACATTTTGAGTGTTTGGTAAAGTAGAACCAGAACTAGTATCAATACTGTATGTGTATGGTCCCAAAGAAATCAGAGAATCTCTGTACCCCAATTCGATCAGGGCTACGCGGGTCCCAGAAGATAACGTTCTACATTTCTTCTGCAAATTTCTCCAACATCATCTGCTTTTTAAATATACATTTCAAAAATATTTTACCTTCAAACATCAATATTTAGTTGATTGAGGTAACCAAACCGTGTTAAATGTCTTTTTTAAGTGATGGATAAATCCTGTTCAGGAATCAAACTGAACTGTTTCATCTGTGTGTTACTCTCAATTTTGGGTTTGTTTATCTGAGTTTTCATTCACACAAAAGCTTCCTCAAAACTGAACAACAACCAAACTTCGGATCTTGGAATAAATTAATTCATTTTCCAAAAGATAAAATTTCTAATTGCTCTCAATCTCTCATCATCTAATCTTTTTGGTGCTTACTATCATTACTATTAGACTTGACTATTCAAACAGATTCTTGATGTCTCTTTTACAATTTCTACGTTTCACTCTTGCTTGTTATCATAACACCCACAAGAACCCTGAAAAATATGCTTGTGATACTGATTTGTAACCTTTCACTTATTCAACAATCACATAAACAGATGCTTTTTTCTTCCTTTGGAATTGAAAAAAGACAGCTGAAGACAAGAAAAAAGATATTATTACTAATTATACCATCTAACAAATATCAATTTTTCTTAGTTATAATTATGACACTAAATCTACGAGAAAGGTCCTTTTCATCCAAAAATTAAAAAAATAAAATTATACTTCAATTAATTTTGGGAACTGTTTACAGAACAGAAGAAGACAGCGGATGTCAGTTCAGCCAGGTTGGAATTTGGATAGAAGTGCCATGAGACAGAACTCAGAAGTAGGAAAAATGTGAAGTGCAATGCAATCTTCAAAAGTTGATCTCTCTTCTTTTTTTTTTTTTTTTAAATTTATATATATATCTTTGTTAACGCAGTGTAATTGTATTGGAAATTGGAGTGTTTGAGCCAACTACAAAGGTTGTTGTTGCTTCATCTAAAACACGCGGGATATTTGTCGTCAACAAAAAGAATATTTTGGGTTTTTTTAATAGGCTCCAGGGTCAGTGTAAGAGAAATGAATAAGATAGTACATTGATTTTCTTAATTTATCTATTCGCCTTTTGACCATATTTTTCTTACCAAACATTCATCTTCAATTCTTCATCTATCTGTACATTCATTATCCATTATAGCATTTAGCTGCACAGACTGGGAAGTGTTTTGGGTTGATTTAAATCTTGAAGACTCTCCAGTTAACGTCGTCGTCATGCGAAAAAAAAGAATGTTGAGATCAGATGAGATGAGAGCAACACTCTTCATCAACTTTCATAACGGAATTTTGATCTTTTCAGTAAAGTTATTGCAGCCAAAGTGAAGACACTATATGTTTATAATGAGTAGAATCTAATTATTCCAGTTGCTCCAATGAGGATAATATTTTGTAGGGTAGTTGATTATTCTTTCCTCCCCAAAAGGAAAAAGGATATTTTTCAAAAAGGTTAGGATTGAAGTGAATCCATAAATAACTTTTGGCTTTTGGGATCAGATTGCCACCACCGCTAACTCCAATAATTGTTTTTTTTTTTTTATTCTCCTATTCCATTTAATTTCAGAAAATTAAAAAGAAAAAACCACAGACATTTGGCTGCAAATGAATCTGTGTTATCAATCCACCAAACATATAATAAATTCTTAAATGGATAGATGATACGGAACAGGTATTTAATGCAGTGATAAGTATGATCCAAAGAGTCTTGGGCCTGCTTAACTTTCTGGATTCGTACCAATATAAACGATCTTCTACTCTTTATTGTAAACGTGCACACCAACATTCTCTATTGATATTCACTTCATTTACAATTACTAAAGGAGGACTTCGTACACTTTGACACTAATGAAAGATCTAGTGTTGAACTTATAATAATTTTCTGGAATTAAATTAAAGCTCAACTCAATGACAGGAACAGGATAGCAGTAAATAACCTTAAATATCACCAAAACTCAAATCAAACTTTAATGAGGATCTTGACTTAGATTAACTCGAATTTTGATGAAATTACAGAACTTAAAAAGGGCTTTTAGATTTTAGAAATGTAGTGTAAAAGTTGACTTGAAAAAAAAAGTGTAATGGGCAAATGGTTTTGTTTCAATAAAAAACACAAATATAGTCGAAAAGATAGTGACATGCGACCCTCATCTAGCCACTTTGTCTTGTGTTCGCTGGGGAATAGCGACCCATTTAGACTAGTACGGTAGGTGGGTAATTTTGCCGAATTTAATTATTGCTGATGAACAATAAGTGAAAGTGTTAAAAAGAAAAATCAATCTCTATCTGCATCTGATTTTGGTTTAGCTTGGACAAGCTTTTAGGGTCACAATCTTTTCATATTTGGAGCCAACAATACTTGCCACTAATAGTAGTTAGTACATCGTAATTGGGTTTTTCTCTCCTGATATCCATCTTTCAGCTTCCTTCTTCAACCTCATGTCCTTTTTCACCTTCAATTTTCCATTTTTTATTTTCTATTTTCATGATGGCCTCAATAACCCTTCAACTTCTCCTTCTCTGCCCATGGTCAATTGACTTTCAAGCCGCTTTTCAATCCAATTTAACTGTTACATTACTACTGTCATACACACTTGATTAAATATTCTCAGCTGATTATAACATAGTATTAAACTGAGTAAATTTGACAAAATCTAGGACTTAATTAATGTCTAATGATATGTCAGTAATTATTTGGGTATGAAGAAAAAGTAGAGCATTACAATGTGTCACTGCCACCTCATACATTGGCAGTGACCACATGGAATGACAATTTTGTATATGTAAAAAGTAATAGTGTAATGATTTTGAAAGGATAATGAGTGACTTTTCACATAAAAGTAATAGAAGAAGTTTGACCTGTTTAAAAACTGAAAACAGGGACAACTACAAGTCAACGAATTTTAATTTGTATGTTTGGTAGGACCTGCCGTTCGTTGCTTTGTTCCAAAGGGTTTCAATTGAAGCTCTACTCTATGCCCATTTAAAAACCACTGCTCATTGAAATACATGAATAATAAATTTTGTAATTCTGGAAATTTCCCTTTTCATGAAACTAAACTATTAATTATCAACCCTTTAAACATTCACAAATTCTACTTGGGTTTCTCTCATTCTCTTCTCTCTTATCTCTTTTAATTCCCCTTTTCGAGAAAGTCTAACTATGGATAAGCGTCGCCGGAAGCAACCCAAAACTAGTACTAGTTGCTCTGAAGGTCAGCAGTTTCATATTTTTTTTTTTTTCAACCTTCTTGTTAAACCCGCTGGTTCTTGTTCTGAGCTGTTGGATTATAACTCATGTTTTCTGGTTCTGATTCATTAATATTATTAGCATTATTGATATTATTTATATAACAACTAATGGTAGGTACCTTTCAATCTCTAATGTTTTGGCAGAGGTGAGCAGTATTGAATGGGAGTTCATAAACATGTCCGAACAAGAAGAAGACCTCATTTATAGAATGTATAAACTCGTTGGAGACCGGTAAACAAACTATAACTTACTTTTTTCATTGCTGCAAAATCAGTTCAAAGTACATATTGACGAATTTTTTTTTTCTGGGTTATTTTCATGATTCAAACAGATTATTATCTTGTCCGTCAGTCTATTTAATTTTCTTCAGAATGAAGCTATGTACTGTATTTTCGCAATCCATTATATTTCAGCTTGTGCTTGTGCAGTCTTCAAAATTTAATTTTTTCGAATGACTATTTTATCCTGGTTGCTAGTTATCAAGATTTTAGAGACAATTAATTACTCCGTGCCTTCACTGTCACTGTTTTACACTTGAGCACCATCCCTTGTATCTTGATCGCAGAAATCTCTCTCTTCAAAGAATCTGTTTGCCATCTCTCAATTTCATATACAAAACAATCTTTCCCTTAGGCCTTATCTGCACCAAATTGTATGTTGACTACAATTGAGCTTGAATGGTTGGCCGTTGTTGAAAATCCATTAGTGATAGGATAAAGTAAGGTTATGAGGCTGAGGCAACAACTTTATGTTGGATGAGTAATATAATAATTTATCAACAACGAGAACATGGATTGATGATTACATATTTTGGATGTTTATCTTTTCTGTTGCTTGAAAATATATCTAAAATAACTGCATTAGGTGATGGCTTGGGCAACTTTCACTATCATACTGTGAAATAATTCACCCAGTAATCAAATATTGATATGCACTCACTATCTGCTAATGTCATGAATTTCATTATACTAAAAAACATATTGATCTAAAGACTTATTCTAATAAGTAGCAGGAGCAACTAATTTGACTTCATTTTTACTGTATAAAAAAGTAAATTCTTATATGTTTTTTATGTATATATTCTCGATGAACGTTCAAGTTAGTTAATTTCTTTCATCTCATTGCTGATAGAACATAAAATTTTCAGGTGGGCACTGATAGCCGGACGAATTCCAGGCCGAAAAGCAGAAGAAATAGAGAGGTTTTGGATTATGAGACATGGAGAAGTGTTTGCCAGTAGACGAAGAGAGCTTAAGAGATACAATTCCTAATCATATTAGTTTGGTTAATCGCAGTTTGTTAGGGAATTTTTTTTTTTTTTCCTCTTCAAGACTTCCTTTTTGTACAAGCGGGTGATGGTGAGATGAAATTAGTTGCAAGTATTGTCATTAAACTATCTTGTTTAAGTACTGAAGCTTTTAACTTTGTGTTTATCAATTGCATTACATGCAAACACCAAGGACAAGAAAGGATGCACATTCATATAAAATTAATAAATAATATGTAAATAATAGTTATATAGTACTGGGGTGGAATTACTAGATAATTTTTTCTTTAACTTTTTCTCTCTCTTTTGAGAGGTTTGATTGGTCTCTATCTCCTCTTTCCATGCCGAATCTTGGGCCACAACATGATTCCATGTTGCTGTTTCATGGCGCCCCACTGCACGCACGCCATAACTTTAGTTGCATTGAATACTTCAAAATTTCTGCAGTCTTTTAGTATTCTTAAAAAATTCTGTATATATATAT
The DNA here is from genome assembly GCA_009867345.2 of Toxicodendron radicans. NCBI lineage: Eukaryota > Viridiplantae > Streptophyta > Magnoliopsida > Sapindales > Anacardiaceae > Toxicodendron > Toxicodendron radicans. The sequence goes on from WYDK02000059.1 coordinate 7,725,505, forward strand.
CACTGGCATCATCTAACAGGAAAATGAAAGAAATATCCTTGAAGTTTGTTTGAAATGCTAGATGGGAATATGATTTTGTTTAAAGGTTTAAAGATATGTACGCCGATCACTTTCAACCCAAAATAGTTGCTGTGTTTTCCCATTTTGTAAATTTGCTGGTCTGGTAGTGGTCGTTGAGATGTCTTGTCAGTATATTTGCTGGTGGATTGGTCTTCATTTATGACATGGCACATTTATTTGTTATTTATTTTATGAATGGTATGATATGACCAATAATGAATTAATTATCTACACTTAAGATCATGCAAAAGCTTGATAAAAACAAACAAAATGAATTCGTAATGGCATTGGTTGTTCAATATTCTTTTCGGTCTAGTTGACACTCCCAGATTAGGACCAACCCGTTTCAGAATTAAAACCTAACTGATTATTCGGAACTTTTGGTTTTTCTTTTTCTTTTTTTTTTTTTTTGCAAGCCTCTTAATAGTTGTTGTGAATTAGCCAACATTATGGTCTACAGATTTCATTTTATTTTTGAGTAATCAGTGGAGCAAAGAGTTTTTCCCAAAATAAGAACCTGCTGGGTTCTAAGATGACTTCATTTGGAATAAAAAAATGAATGGTGAACATTGAAGACTCAATCAACTGGCTCAAAGTAAAAATAAATAAATATTGCATCTTTAATGGTGAAACAGTTTCAACTTAGATGTTGGGTCCTACGATTCAGTTGGAAATTTTGGAATGAGAAAGTAGGTTGGACTTGGATATGGTTTTGTTGCGCTTCCAAAAGCCACCAGTCCACTGGTCATATTACACTGTTATTTTTAAAAATGTATTCATATTATATATTATTCTCTATCATGTTTGACGATTATATGAGAAGCATTACACATCTTCTTGCCTGGGTTTAACTTTGATCTTTGTTCCTTGTTTAACAACTTCAAAAGTGCATTTATATTCATGTCTTCTTTCTTTTTCTGTTTTTTAATTAAAATAAACACCAATCGCGTTGAGATGAGGAATTCAAATGCTTTAAGCATTTATTCGATTGATTCATAATAAATTGGATCGATTGGGCATGTCCAATCCAGGCTCTATAATGATTTATAAGTCCAGCTCATTAAGAAAATGGATCGAAGTAAACCCATCATCCGCAAGATATGGGTCCTATTGGAGGCTGTGGATTACGGCACCAATGTTACCCACAACTAAATAAAATTTTTTTTTTTTTTTTTCCCACTGAGTAGAGGTGGGTAAATGGGAACCGGCCCAGTCCCGGGACCGGACCATCAAAGCTTGGTTTTTTTTGGGACCAGACCCTTTAGGGACCGGTCTCATTTTTTTGGGACCAGTCCCAGGCCCATTTATATATATAAGGATCAGCCCGGTCTTAGGCCCAGGACCGGTCCCAACCGGTCCCAAGACCGTTCCTAATGGGCTTTGCCAAATTTCACAAAAAAACCCCTATTTTTATATATTTTTGGGGAGTTTTGTAATTTACCTGAAAAAAATTTAATTTTTAATTAACAAATGAAATAATTATATTTATATAATTTAATCCATTATAACAATTTAATCAGTTATTAATATATTAATCAATTCTAACCATTAATCAATTCTAATTCAAAT
>WYDK02000059.1:7745472-7760956 GCA_009867345.2 Toxicodendron radicans
ATATAATAATACTATATTTACATTACTATCCTATATCATTCTCTTATATCACACTCACATTCAGTTAAAATATTATTTTTCAAAAAAATTATTTTTTTAATGGAATGTGAGTGTGATGTAAGAGAATGGTGTAAGGATGTGATGTAAATGTAATATTACTCATATATATATAGTTGGTCGAACAAGTTGCTAAAAATGTATAATGTTAATACGCGGGTAGCAAGTAAAGAGTGCGTCAAAATGGGTAGAGCCAATGTTGGCTGTAAGACTTATCGAGAATAATAACACTATGTTCACAACAATTTCTTACAATATTCGCTTATAATAATTACAAATGCGACAGTTGACTTTTCTTTTCACGTCAGCTCACCAAACCCAAAACACAAAATGATATTTACTAGACTGAAAAATGATCATTCCCTTCAAAAGAAACGATCATTCCTTCATTGGGAATGATCGTTCCCTCATAGATAGTCATTCCTTCAGAGTAAATGATTATTCCATAGAAGAGGTATGATCGTTCCATTTAGTATGACCATTCATTTCCAATAGAATGATCATACCTTATTAGGAGAATGGTTGTTCCTCTTTTATGGAACAGTCATTCCACATGAGAGGAACGATTGTTCCTTATAAATGAACGATTGTTCTCTCTATGGAACGGTTGTTACTTAATGACATGTGTCTTGTGTTGTGGTGATAGTGTCAACTTTGTTGCCACGTTTGCAATTGTAAACAAATATTGTAAGAAGTTGTTGTTAACGTAGTGTTATTCTATGATGTCAATGAACAGACTTACATGTCAATCACAACCTACTTTGGTAAAAGACCATATCGTATCATGACCATATTTAAACACCGGTTCTGGTGGTAAATTGAGGCTTCCCTTAAATTTAGTTTTGCTGCTTGTCTGTTTTCAATGTTAATATTTGGGTGGGCATTTGCCAAATGACTGAACTCTACTCTAACCCTTAATATTGATGGACTATGCCAGACCCCAACTAGGAGCCCCAAGAGTTGGGGTTTACTCAATGAGGACGGTTGGATCAACAATCGGCCTGTTTTAGATTCTAAATTTCACAAAAGTAATACATATGGTCGTTTTTTATTTCATTGTACATTTGTATTAGAGGTGTGAGTGGGCTGGGTTGGCCCAAGACATGATACAGCATGACACAGAACAAAATTTGGCATGGCACTGGAAGACATGATATGAAATTGAGCACGACATGACACAATCCACTATAATCCGTGTCATGTCCGGGCTTTAAAACTAGGTCCGTGGGCCACGGAATGAAATATTTAAAAAAAAAAAAATTAAAGAATTTAGAAATGAATAAAAATAAAGATGCATGATTTTTTTTTAAGTTGTATTTGTATTTGTATAATTGTATTTCTAATAGAGATGTAATTGTTAATGTTAATTTTTAATCATAATTTCTAAGTTTTTATTGATAGTTTATATAAGTTATAACTTATAAGTAATAAAAATTATTGAAATTAAATTAATATTTCAATGTCTTATTATTTTATTTTATTTCATAGTGATTATTATATATTATAGTAGTTATTAACAATAAATCAAAATTAACATAATTTATAAATATTTTAAAAAAATTGAAGAAAGACCCACTGTATGACCCATGAAACGAGGTATCGCATGACAAAGTATATAGCAAGCTGTGCTGTGGACTTTCAAATTTCATAAACTAAAATAACACGAATTAGCATAAGGCTTAACATAACACGACTTATAGTATGATAGACCATCAAAATTTAAACACGGCAAGACCCACATGCAACTTTAATTTGAATAATTTCTTATGAGCATAAATATCACAGGAGATTTCATTGTGATCAGCCACTCGCTTACGTGTCTCATTTAAGGTCACTCAACCTTCTTCTTGAACCCTCTTTACCACTTGGCCACTTGGGTATTACGTCATCCTCATTTTCAAATTACCCAAAATTTTCAGATAATACATGCCACTCTTGTTGAACATAATTACAGAAAACACTTGTATGCATGAGATCACCGAATCCACCTATTGCAATTGGATGAGTTATTGTCACGTGCGACACTATCCACCAATAATTTCATTAGATCAAACGGCTAAGATTTGTAGTCACCTACCATCACAAAAAAGGAGTTACATAGAGCCGGTAATCGTGTCCCAAATACGTAGGATGTAGGGTCCCATTTGTCTAGCTTTAACATCCCAGGAAAACAAACCTTGTGGGTCCACATCTCCCATCGCCTTAGAATCACTTGTCAATCGTATCCCTTGTATGATCACCACGTGGCACGTCCATGTGTCGTCGATAAAAACTGGGGTACACAACCATCACTGTATTGGCCGTCACTTTAATTTGCTACCTAATTTTCATTTAACGGTGCAATCACACGCCGCCTCTTACTTTTTGAAAACTGTGATAAGGAAATGGCACGTTCAGTAAATAAAGAGAAAAACAGTGCCATTTGAATTAAAGAATCTTGAAATATGTTTTTATTTTTATTTTTTCGAAACAGATCTGGTGGTGGTGAAGGCCTGAGGCTGAGCTAAGTAAAGCAAAATCTCAATTCTAAACCAATGGTTTATATATATATTAAAGAAGTGAATTAAAAAATTATATTGGAGCGTAAAGTTTTGAATTAAAAATATCTAAAAGATACTCGATAAGACGCTCTTTGTTGTTATAAACGTGTATTTATACTGTTTTGGTAAATTTGGAGAAGATTTTTTTTTTTTCCGTTTCTGGCAATTCTGTGGCCTCTCTTTTTTTGCCGCTTTAAATGGTTTTGTCCAATTATAATTGGTCTTGTGGTTGTTGGGAGTTGGGACATTTTCACTCTCTGCTATTTCATTACATGGTAATCACTTTGATTTTCAATTCTATGAATATATTTACTCCTGCTTATTTAGTGACTTACTCTTTTGTAGTTTGATCATTGCATGAGTTTAAGCATACGTTACCTTCTCTTTACTTGTGGCTGTGTGTCCGTGTATTTTCTTGGTTAATATGAGATTTAATCCTGTTTTTTATTCTATTTTTGTTTCCCTTTTTCAGTTGCGTATAGATTCATATATTATCATTACATTTCAATTGATTTCAGTTCACGGCTTGTTGAGCATCTGATCTTTAGCTTGATATTCTCCTTTGTTTTTTTTTTTTTAATCTGAACTCAGCGCACTTGAATAAATAACCTTTAAGTGATCTTTAGTTTCGCATCATTTAATTGTCATTTCTTTTTCACCTTTTGTGGGATCGTGTTTGTATGTTGGGGATATTACCAAAACTGTGATCGTACTGTTATATGAATATATACATATTTCCCATGAGCATGCGGCAATTATGATAGATAATTGGTTTTTGGTATACTTTTGATTTATTTTTGTGTCTATCAGTAATTCTTTGTATTTTGGACTGGGCAGACCATCTGTGCAGCAAATTAAACAAGTTGGTTGAATGTGGCTTGTTTGGATGACATGGATCAAGTTGGGGAGGAAGTGTCTGCAAATGATATAAATGGGAATGCTCAACTTAAAAGAATAGAACGCAATCTTTCCTTAAAATTAGAGGGTCATAATATGTTAGAATCACCAATAATTTGTGCATCTGCGAGGGAAGGTTGGCCAGAGAACTCAATCCATAATTTTCCCAATACGATAAACGCTTCTTTGGCTGGATCTGAACCCCCTTGCAGTAGCCCTTGTTCTATGAATGACAGGCTTGCAGTGGTTGAAGAGTTGACAGTGGGAAATTACTGGACAGGAGATTCTATGTCCCAAGAGAAAGATCGAGTAATGTTGAGTGTCAGAGAGCAGTTTATGAAGATGTCTTCTGATATACAAAGTCCTAATTATTTGTCAAGAAAGCAAATTGATAAAGTGCCAGAGGAAGTTTCCCCATATTTAAGGGCAAGGGAAAACATGATCGTCTCGAGCAATACAGCACCATTTGGGAATACTCAAGTGAAAACCTTATCTACGAATACACCTGGCTTTTCACAGTTATTTATAAAAAAAACTTTGAAGGGAAAAGGGGTTTTTAGCAGAAACACTGACACTCGAATAGATATTGGCAGTGCAGTTGTGAGGCAGAATGATGAAAAACTTGGTTGTCTATCTTCTAAGGTTGTTTCTGATTCATTGTTTAAATCTCGTGCCAATTATGACATGATTTCTTCCCATGGGGTTAATAGGCTTGCTCCTGAATCTTTACATGCTGGCATCTGCTTGAGAGAGTGGCTGAAATCGAGGAGTCGGAAAGGAGAGAAGGTTGAAAGTCTGCGTATATTTAGGCAGATTGTGGAGTTGGTGGATTCTGCACACTCCCAAGGCATTGCCTTGCAAAACTTACGGCCATCCTATTTCTATTTAAGTCCATCAAATAGGGTTATATACACTGGTTCATCTGCCAAGAGAGAACCAAATTCTGTTTTGAATCAGGATTTGGGAAGGAAGAGGCCACTGGAACAAGACATGCAAGTGCACTCTAATTTAGCTGTGAAGCAGAAAAAGCTCAGTGCACACAAGGCCCCTTTCTTCTCCAGTAGTAGTTCTAGGACTAAGAAATGGAATGAGACCGATTTTCATGTAAATGATCCACAGATTTCTGAATATGTTGAACTCCATACTCAAAATGCTCTCACCTACCCGAGTATGTTGTCTACAAAGGATCAGCAGTCTTTTCCTGCAATTGCTCAGCTGGAAGAGAAGTGGTATATTAGTCCAGAGGAGCTCAATGATGCAGGTTGCACGTTTTTGTCTAATATCTACGGCCTTGGGGTTCTTCTTTTTGAGGTGAGGGGACATTTGTTGAATTGTTTATTCAAATATTTTTCTTTTGAGATTAATCCCATGGGTCTTGTTTCTTGATATGTTAACGCAAAATTTCTCAAGTCATCTAGGCCTCAATTCCCAATTAGTTGGATAATTAAACTTGGAAAACAACCAGAATGAACTTGAAATTGGTTTTAGTCAGTCACATGCGGGATCTTTTAACATGTATTTTCTTTTTTCATGTTCTTGTTCTAGAGTTTTAACCAATCTATCTTGTTTAGATACACAAATCGTTTTGTTCTTTATGTTCCAATTTGAGTAATCCAATCTATTTTTCTCAACATGCATCTGATAAGGTTTTCTACTACCACTGAATGGGCATCAACGACTTTCATTTCACTCAGTTCACATTTAAATTATTTAGTTCTTTACTATCATTCTCTGTTATTCTTTTACTTATACTCTATGATATTAGTATGAAAAGCCTACCTAATTTGGGCCATTTTTTTTCAGTTGCTGTGCTATTTTGAATCATCGGAGGTGCATTCTGCTGCGATGTTGAATTTGCACCATCGAATTCTCCTGCCAAATTTTCTTTCAGAAAATCCAAAGGAAGCTGGCTTTTGTCTTTGGCTTCTTCATCCTGATCCTTTATCTCGTCCAACAACTAGGTATACTGTATCAAACAATTTATATATCTATTAAATATGTACTATATAAACTTTTATTAATATCATAGCTATTAATCAAAGTTCAATCTCAATGCTTGTAACTTTACTAGAAGATTAGCATATACTGTGTCTATTTGCAAGGATGTAATGATTTGTGTAGGCTATGGAAACACTTTCATTACATGGACTTTAGTTTCAGGTCCTGCCAAGAAATCTTCAAGCATCATTTAAAAATGAAAGCACAACATGGTTGGAAAAGGATTTAAAGTTTGTGAGATTTTTATCATTGTAGCTAGATGAATGGGTTATTCATAGATGAGGACATATAGTCGCGTGCTAATCCATATACCAGTAGGTTCTGATATGAGCTGGCTTGCTATATTATAATTAAAATTTCTATCATATAACAAGTATAATCTCATGTGCTTCATTTTTCTAATTCGTGGGTTCCAACATGTTGCATTGCAGCTTGCTTTGTAGGTAGATCCTATTTGTCTTTATTCGTGAAATATGTTTATTTGTGATACATTCCATAACATATTTCCTGGTTTTGCAACAGGGTAATTCTGCAGTCTGACTTAATGTGCATATCACAAGAGTTGCATTCCTGTGATGATACGTTAATATCTGCTGGTGATGATGAAGCTGAATCAGAGCTGTTGCTTCATTTTCTAGTTTCATTGAAAGAACAAAAGCAGAAGCATGCTTCCAAATTAGATGAAGATATAGGGTGTTTGGAAGAAGATATTAAAGAGGTTGAGGGAAAGCACCTGCAAAAGATATCCTCTGTGTTTCCTCAGACACACAAGGAATGTTTTAACGCCAGAAAACAGGGTTTGTGTTTCGAAGATCCTATAACTTCTGCCGCAGTTTCTCAGTCATTTTCTGTTTCAAGTAGGAATGAGGCAAGGTTGATGAGAAATATGAATCAGCTTGAGGATGCCTATTTCTCTATGAGATCCCAAATTCGACTTACAGAAACTGCCGCTACTGCTGGGCATTCTGATAAAGACTTGCTAACGAGTAGAGACAGGTGGTCTGATTTGCAAAATGTGAATGAGTCAAACATGGCTCAGAAATCTGATGATCGCCTTGGAGCATTTTTTGAAGGTTTGTGCAAGTTCACCCGCTATAGTAAGTTTGAAGTGTGTGGGACATTAAGAAATAGAGATCTTCTGAATTCTCCTAATGTGATTTGTTCTTTAAGTTTTGACCGTGATGAGGAGTACATTGCTGCGGCTGGGGTATCAAAAAGAATCAAGATTTTTGAATTTAATTCACTTCTGAGTGGTTCTACTGATATCCATTATCCGGCTGTTGAGCTGTCAAACAGATCTAAGCTTAGCTGTGTTTGCTGGAACAATTACATTAAGAACTATTTGGCATCAACTGATTATGATGGTGTAGTTCAGGTGTGTGTTCACTGCTTACTAAAAGTTGCACATATAATCCGCTATCATGTTGTATTTTACTTTGTCTATGTTAAAAAATCCATCATTAGGTGGGTTTCTCTTGCCAGCTGCAGCAGTTGTTCTAAAGTAGTAATATCTTCTTACCGAAATCCACATTTGTTAATGATGTATTTTATTGGTATCTTGAATTTATTCTGTGGTTGCTATGTTCAAAGCATGAAAAATAATTGTTTTGCAAGTGTTTTATCAGTAATAGTTGACTGTCATGCTTACCAGAGCATTTCTATGTTGATCTTCACAGAGCTAATCATTGTTAGTGTTTCAAGTATGATAATGACTGAAAAATGTACACTAGGAGTATTTGTATAATCAGATCACGAACATGAAGTAAATAAAATATCTTTAATGGATCAGGTTTGTTTGAAACTCAACCTGTGGCTACAGGAAATAATAACAACAGGTTTAAATTCTTTTGCATAATTTTTCTTTATTTCATATAAATCGAAACCTATACTATTGAAAATGAAGAAAAGTTATTTAGTAGTGTCCTGATGTCTGAGCACCTGTGGTTGGGGGATTACTCTTGGTAGGTAACTCATGCGAACCCATTTAATATTTCACACAATTGGACTGGGTAGTGGGTCTTATTGGGTTTGGATAGAACTTTTTTTGGAAAACCGGCTTGTCAAGGGAGAGTGCCCAAGCTCTTATAACCCACATGCCCATCCCTTTTCCTTCCAATGTGAGATTCCAATATTCCCCCACGCTTCGAGACCCAACGCCCTCGTTGGTCTTCTTTCCAGAGAGTGCCCGCCCTCATCGGCCTTACTGTCTTCCCTTCGGGTCTTACTTCGCCTAGAAGCTTGTCAGGCCCTAGAAGCCTGTCAACAACTCTTTTTCTCGACCCCTCGGGGGACCCACTAAGCCCTGCTGCGTGGGCTCGGAAGGTGGGGTCTGACTCTGATACCATTGATGGAAACCCATTCAATAACTCACACAATTGGGCTGGGTAGTGGGTCTTATTGGGCTGGGTAGAACTTTCCTTGGAAAACCGGCTTGCCAAGGGAGGGTGCTCAAGCTCTTATAACCCACATGCCCACCCCTTTTCCTTCCAATGTGGGATTCTAACATTACCCAGCCCAATTGTGTGAAATATTAGATGGGTTCGCATTAATAGTATCAGACCCCACCTTCCGATCCCACGCAGCAGGGTCCAGTGTGTCCCCCGAGGGGTCGAGAAAGAGAGTTGCTGATAGGTTTCTAGGGCCTGACAAACTTCCAGGCGAAGAAAGATCCAAAGGGAGGACAGTAAGGCCGATGAGGGTGGGGTGGCTGATGAGACGGACACTCTCTAGAAAGAAGATCAACAAGGGCGTTGGGTCTCGATGCGTGGGGGAATGTTGGAATCCCACATTGGAACGGAAAGAGGTGGGCATGTGGGTTATAAAAGCTTGGGCACTCTCCCTTAGCAAGCCGGTTTTCCAAGAAGAGTTCTTTCCAAGCCTAATAAAACTCACTACCCAACCCAATTGTGTGAAATATTAGATGGGTTCGTATTAGTAACTAATTAAAATATATGGTTGGAGTTGAGGCTGTACCAATTACTCGCTGACTTCTTGCACAACTTAATATTCTGAGCTGGTGGTCTGAGTTCCGAAGCCCTGAAGTTCTATATTAGAGTAGAGGGATGTGCATTTTTTAATTTGTTTTCAAGGATATGTAGTAGCCTAAATTTTTTCTTTTAGTGAATTTTTGCTTCAAGGTTTTTATGATTGCTACTATTGTAGATTTCATTACGTTATTGTTTCTATTTCTTTTGGGCCTTTAAGTCAATGTTTATTGAAGACAATTAAATTATTATTATTATTTTTTTGTTGCTGTTGTTCACTATTGTACGTAATATTATATGCATGGGTGTATTCCAGATGTGGGATGCGAGCACTGGTCAAGGATTCTCTCAATATGCAGAGCACCAGAAGAGGGCTTGGTCTGTCGACTTTTCTCAAGTTGCCCCTACAAGTTTTGCTAGTGGAAGCGATGACTGTTCTGTGAAACTGTGGAGCATTAATGAGGCAAACTATCCCTTGTACCATCTAATTTATAGCCCAAAATTCCAAGATACCCTTTTTTTACATTTTAGAGTAACAAATGTTAGAGTTCTAATTATCTCCTTTTGTTCTCTCTCTCGCTCTTTCTCTTTCTCTCTCTACTTTTCTCTGGGGGTTTATATTCTTAAGGCTTAATGAGAAAAAAGGTGAAATAAAAATTATGAAAGTGACCGAAACATAAGAATAAATCTTTTCATGCGAAGAGTATGTATTATGTAGCAACATGAGTTTTCCTATGTTTTCATCCATTTATGGATGCTGTAACTTACCATTAAAAATCTCCACATCTCCTGGCTGGTTTGCACGCACACACTAGTCTAAGTCAGGAGGGACTCTTTTGATATTGATTGACCAGATTGTCAATTTCTTTTATTGGGACTTTGCATATCCTTGTCAGTTTCTTTAATTATGACTGCAAATCTTAGCAACTGTTGACCGTATATCAAACCTATGTTTATGTACCATATGTGAAATGCAGGCTGGTAGTGGAACTTCCTCCTTCCTTTCATTCACTTCACACACTTTATTCTATTATTTGAAATTTGTTGTATTGCTTGGATGTTCCTTTGTTGCTCTTTGGAAGTTTAATTTACGAATTACGGAAAGAAATATGAAATTGACTTCCTATTGCTTGTGCAGAAAAATTCTGTTGCCACCATCCGGAACCCTGCCAATGTTTGCTGTGTTCAGTTCTCTTCTTTCTCTCCTCATTTGTTGGTTTTTGGATCTGCTGATCATAAGCTTCACTGCTATGATATTCGAAATACAAGGATCCCTTGGTGCACTCTAGCTGGCCATGAGAAAGCTGTTAGCTATGTGAAATTTTTAGATTCACAAACCCTGGTTTCTGCGTCAACAGATAACAACCTAAAGCTCTGGGATCTTAGAAAAAGCAGCCCATCTGGGCTGTCCGCTGATGCTTGCAGCTTAACTTTTAGTGGCCATACTAATGAGAAGGTTGGTTACCCTAGATTTGATAAAAAATTTGATCATGTAGCAAGTTCAGTAGTTCTATTCGTACAAATTTGTATAATTCTTATTTTTTCTGCTTGCTCAGAATTTTGTGGGTTTATCTGTTTTGGATGGATACATAGCTTGCGGATCAGAATCTAATGAGGTAAATGTTTTTGTATTGCAATGCGAGAGTATCTCTTTGAAATTGATCTATACTAGCCAGTTCTTCTTTTTTAGTAACAGCTTTGGTTGTGCATATAATATGTGTGCAATGAAGCTGAGGCTCAGTTGTTGAAGTCTTGGACTCACTCTAGACCAACTTGCATATGGGATTTATGCTCTTTTGCTAATACTTGTTTGCCACATGAATGCAAATACTTTGTAATCAAGTTTCATAAATCCTCAAAATGACTGAGACAGACTTCATCATCTATCAATACCAATCACTTCTCACAAATTGGAAGTTTCTTTTTATTTTACTTATTTTATTAGAATTACACCCTTACGTTCTAACAATTTCTGTTGCTATGCATCTTAGGTTTATAGTTATTATAGATCTCTGCCAATGCCAATTGCTTCTCACAAATTTGGATCCATTGATCCTATTTCTGGACACGAGAGTGGTGATGATAATGGACAGTTTGTTTCAAGTGTGTGTTGGAGACAGAAGTCAAACATGGTTGTTGCAGCCAACTCAAGTGGATGTATAAAACTATTGCAATTGGTGTCATAAAAGCTGCTTCTCTTTAGATGACCTAGAATTCGGCTGTACTCTTTAATCACAACTAGTTGTCTTACATCTTCTTGGTGTTAAAACGGAGTCAGAACTGGGAGCTTTTACATGTTGAAGACTGAACAAGGGAGCTAAGCTCTAGCTGCTACTTAATGTCGTGGGTAGGCTTGCACTAGATTGGTATAGTATTTCAGCGTTCTGGCAGTTTCAGTCAGAAATCTCTGTTTGTAGCTAGCTACTCCTGCAAGGGGTTTCTCTATCTGAAAACCATGCTGAGACCTTTTCTATTGAGATCAGAATGGAATGGAAGTTGGCTACGAGGAACATCACTTTTGAAAAACAAAGGTATGGAGCTGCATCTCTTCTATGAAATGGAGGTCAAGTGATTGAAGATCTTGTTGCCTTTGATTCATTGCCTAGGCTCTATCAGAAAACTTGATCAGGGATTGATTATAAAGGTGGACCGGAATTGGATTACAGATGAGCTGCAGTATCAAGAATTGTGCATGAGCACATGCCGTGTACAAGAAAATAGTTTGTCAGGAGACTGATATGCAGATCATTCTCTGGTGCAGTGGTAAAGGCTTGGGCTAGAAGCTCAAAGTGCAGGTTTAGCTTTGTGAGGGTCAACATTTCATGGAGAAAACAGCTGAAGTAGACCATTTCAATATTTCCTCTGCCAACACCATGCTATGGCTAGGCCAAATATCTGGGTAATGGATTATGAATTTTTTTTGTACTGATACAGAAAAGGAGAGTAAATTCTTGATCTTAAACTTTTAAGAAAGGCCTGTGATTGCTCCTCAAAACTATGCATTCTCTTGGCTGGCGAATGAAGTATTTTCAATATTTGAGGGAGTAAATTCATATTTTTTCTAAGGGAAATTTTCTTGATATAGATGAAAGCTTCGTAATTTCTTGTATAATCAAGTTAGTTTTTGCTCAATATAATTCCTCCCTGCCGTTGTTAAAGGTTCCCCTATGATGTGTTACTTAGCAACTTCATTACGTGACATGTTGATCTTGTTTTCCATGCATTGAATTCTTTTCTTTGACAATATATAGCTGAAAAAAATTGAATGATACAGAAAAGATAATGGCTGTTCAACAGAAATAACTAGGTATACAGGTTCAAAGATTCATAAGTGCAGCTAAATATTCCTGCTGTACCAAACTGGCTGCCACAAGAATTCGACCCAACAAAGCCCCCTCTCCACGTATTGTTGGCTAGAAGAATGCCAATAATCGATTTGCACGTCCACTTGATCTCTGAGAATCAGGGTAAAGTTTTAACACATATTGACGCAGTCTGATATTTCAGTTTCTAGGAGAGCTCCGAATCTGACACATGACCAGAAGGTGTTTGCGGCATTGTTGGACTCATTTCCATTAGCTGACTCTCGGAATTTATTCTTAAACTGCGCCCACAAGGAGTCAATTGTCGAGGTCTCACTATTCGTTCTTTCTTTGGTGTCCCTGTGAAACCAAACCCACATGAGATATTATGCTATCTCTAATCATTCCTAAAAAAGAAGAAATGGATGATCGATAATGATGAAAGTTGGAAGTAACCTGATTTATTTGCTTTCACTTCTGATGATTTTTTCAACACACGGAGTTTCTTGTTCATAGCTTCAGGTGAAGGTAAGAACTTCCTTTCAGTTACAGGTGGATATGGTTCATCTATTGTATTAACATTTTCATCCCCACTAATCGAAGCTTTATCACTTCCTGATTCTGATGTATTAGGATTTGAAAATACTTTTCCTTTTTCCTCAACTCTATAAGCAAACATCTGAAATGGGATTTCTGTTATTGGTAAAGGATTAGGTGTATCCCAAGAAAGGAATTTGCTGCTCAAAAACCTCAACTCAAGGTCACAGTAATCGACTAGTGGCATAGGTGGGTCTTGTTGGCTATTATAATCTGGGTTCATCACAAGGAACCTTTTTATGTAGCGAAGAATCCTACAAATGGAAGAGAAGGTGGGCCTTTGACTTAGGTCAGTATGCCAGCATCTCTTTGTCAAGTTTGTGACATATTTTGGCGAGTGGAATGGGAACAAAGGCCTCTCTCCTGCCCTGATGTTTCGGCTCATTTTGTCTCCTTGTAAATGGGCATCTTCAAATGGAACTTTCCCTGTCAGAAGCTCAAAGCACACCATTCCAAAACTGTAAACATCGGATTTTTCTCTGTACTTTAAACTCCCAGTACTTCCTGTTTGTTCTTGTTCTTCTAGAACTTCTGGAGCATACCATATGAATGGGAGGGGTCCATTCTGAGTTGAAGGACTTTTCGGTGTGAACTTTTTTACGGAAGATAGGCCAAATCCTGATATTTTGGCGTGCAGGTACCCATCAGTGAAGGTGCCTCTCGATTTAACAAGAATGTTAGAAGGATTTAAATCACCATGGTATATTTTCTTAGAATGGAGGTATTCCATTCCTCTAGCAATTTGAAGCATAAGATCAATAGCAACAGGAAGAGAAAATGGAATTCTTCTTCTTGGGCAACATATCTCTTTGACGTAGCTTTGAAGGTCTCTACTCATTAGTTCCATGACCAGAAAACACTCTTTCTTTTCCTCATCAGTAAACCCACACAGGAAGTGCAAGATATTTGGGTGTGAAAGAGATAATAGAGAAGAAATCTCAGGAACTAAGGGTGCAATGTCCCCAAAAAAGTGTCTTAAGGCAAAGCTTTCACCCAACCATAGGATCTCCTTGTATTGGCTCCCACTCCCTAGCCGCCGCCTCACCTGGTAGTCCCCGGACTTAACTAGGATTTTACATGGTAAAAGTTTCGCACTTAGAGGCTCTGACCCATCTAAATTTTTGAAAAGGAGATCTATGAGTTGACGCCCCTGCTTTGTTGTACCTGAGATTTTCTTTTCTTGGATTTTGCTGAGAAGGATCCACCTATCTTCTTTCCAAACTGTGTCAATCCTATTACAAAAATCTGGAGTAATAAGGTACTGCTTTGCAAATTTCCATTGGAATAGTTTTGGGTCTTTCCATTCTTTTATGTATTTGTAGGAGTATACAAGTCTTTTCTTTTGCATTTCATCATGATCCCATCCGGAGATTTCAGCTGCAATTTCGATTGCTTCAATTACAATTGGAATGCAGCTAAGTAAGTTGTGGATGTAGAACTCAATGCAGTCTGTGTTCTGATAGAGAATGATAGCTTTAGCCCACCACTCCCGGCTTTCCAGGCACTGTTTAATATAGATTTCAGCTTCTCTGAATATCCTGCGAAGCTCTTTTAAGGGTTGTTCCAGAACTTTCCATTTTATGTGCCTCTCTTCAAATCTCAGGTTCTGTCTCATTTCTTCCGCTATTGAATCATAAGCAAAACTGAACATATCTTCCAACAAACAGCATTGCCTCTGATTGATTTGAATGTTGTCTTTAAATACCATTAGAGCCTTTAAACTTCCCAGCACCTCTCCGATCTGCCCGAATTGCTCCATTCCAGACAAATCTGAAATTCAATTTTGCAAGTAATGTTTTACTATTCATCAATTGAATGAAATTTCACATAATTCACTATCATGCATTGTGATAGAAATCAGATACATGGATCACAATAAGTAATGCTATAACTTACCACAGAAAATAGCAAAATGGGAAGTAGAATCGAAAAAAAAAAGTTAGTTGTTTCCAATGTAGTTCTTCTGTTTTTCAGGAATCGGCATAAATCAAAATGGGGTCCTTCCAAACCAAGGAGGACCAGAGAAATCAAATGTTTCTGGGTTTCGATTATGGGAAGCCTATCACCACTTAAAATTGTCTAGAATCCCTGTCAGCATGTACAGGAATTGATGACTGGGGATTGAATTCTTCGTTTGTTTTAAAAAAAATATATATAGTCATACAATAACTGTGTGAAAATTGGGAATTTTATTGGAAATTTTGTTATGAAAATGTCTGATTGCGGGTGAGCTTTTGAAAAGAAAGTATCTGTATCCGAATCTGAATCAAGCCTTGCCAGCTTATTTTTGTTCAAACTGTGGTTTGGCTTGGTTGTTAAAACTTAAAATTGGGTGTGGTTGTGTGTAAAAGGGTTCCCGCGAGTTTCGAAGTACCAAATCAATTTACCGTTACTTTGGCACGCGCCATTTAACGGTTAACTGTCAACACCTAAGCCAGACTTTTTTTTTTTTCCCTTTGTAGCACTTGAACACATCTATCGTGTATAACTGTAATGATTGTTTCATTGTCAAAAAAATAAATACCAACAAATTCAAATATTTTTTATTCATACAAATTGATTATATTTCATTTAATTACTAGCAATTTCATTTAATTATGAGTAAACTACATGATCCCACTCGGTTTGGCGATATCCCAAGTTGATATCTTTAGTTGCATTTATTACAAATTCACACCCTTAAAGTAACATAAGATCGTTAAATGTAACGGTTAAAGGGTAAAATCATCATTTTGTAGGAGACGACACACGTTAGTAGATCGACGTCTCTAACAGTGCTCCAACATACATTAGCAGACGTCAAACTCGACTGTTTTTTGCCGATTCTCGACCAGAGGCAACAACCCCAACCACCACCATCATTATAA
Source organism: Toxicodendron radicans (assembly GCA_009867345.2). Lineage (NCBI taxonomy): Eukaryota > Viridiplantae > Streptophyta > Magnoliopsida > Sapindales > Anacardiaceae > Toxicodendron > Toxicodendron radicans. The sequence goes on from WYDK02000059.1 coordinate 7,760,715, forward strand.
CTCACATTCTCCCTTCTACAAAACCATACCCTTCAACCCCCCTCATCCTTTGCCGATCGCCGGCCTCGACAGCTGCGAAATGTGGCTATTTTTTGTCAATTTCTGATCGTTTTGAGCGGCAACAATCCCAACCACCTCTACCATTATAACCCCCAACCCCCCCCCCCCCCCCACCCCCCCCCCCCCCCCTCACCTCCACCTCACCCAACCACCCACCCTCTTTCCTCGACCTTTTCGCCCCC
>WYDK02000059.1:7774945-7793959 GCA_009867345.2 Toxicodendron radicans
AAAATTACATTAATTATACTTTATACATAAAGGCCTGTTTTCTCTCCTTTTTTTCTTAAAAAGTTTTTAATTGGACGATTCTCAACCTAAGCATGATCCCTCCCGGTTTCTGATTCTATCCAAAATTTTTGCTTCCAACACCCGTATGTGATGAAAAACTTTTAAAGGATAAAGACCTAATCTCATTGCAGAGCTGAGATGGTGATTTTAAGTCTGATTTTGCAGCTTAGAATTGCAAATATTGTTTCAACACAATATGGCGTAAGGGTTAAGCTGCGATTTGAATTGTGTAGTGCTTTTGTGTTTTTAGAAGCTTGTGCATACTACATAGTGCATAGAACAAATGCAGTTGGAAGTTGTGGGATCCTGTCAACTGGCTGTTCGTTCGTCACTTGGCCAATAGAAGCAATCAAAACCTTCACAAAATCTTTAAACAAATTGAGGATTTACCTTTGAATTAATTTTACTTAATTTTTCTCTGCCTTGATAAAATACAGTAACGATAACATTTCTTATAAATCCATCACGCACACAGGATATAAAAACACTCGGGTGTAATTTTCATGCTAATTCTTGCTTGTTTCCAAACTTAAAATTGAATTCAATACTAGATTTCAGACAAAAAGAAAAAATGTTGAAACAACTTAAATGGGCCGAATACGGCCCCTACTAAGGCCCAGCCCAGTGTTAAAGTAAATAAAAAAGCGTAACTAAGGGCGCAGGTTAGCATAAACCAGCAAGCAACAGTTAAGTCGGCACAAACAAACTGGTGTGGTGAGTTCTGACTTTATAAAAAGGAATCATCATAAACATAAATTCCGGGATTCACCACTCCACTTATCTTTCCTTTTTCCCTCTCTTATTTATTTTTCAAAAAACCTCCGCGCCACAGCGGCAGACAAAACGAAGAATTCTCTTTCATTTCTTTTCAACATTGATCCAAACCCTAATTTCCGTCGGAGTTAGGTAAAAAGAAAAGGAAAAAGACAAAATGCCTAGAGAAATTATCACTCTTCAAGTGGGACAATGCGGGAACCAGATCGGGATGGAATTCTGGAAACAACTATGCCTCGAGCACGGCATCAGCAAAGAAGGCATTCTCGAGGACTTCGCTACTCAGGTCTTTCACTTTCTTTTCAATCATTTTTCGCGTTGCATTTCAACATTTTTTAACTGATAAAAAATCTTCAAATTACAACTCACCCTAACAACACACCGTGGATTTTGAAGATTTATGATCTATTGTTCAGTTTTTCCTTCTCATTTAGCAATTTTTGTTTCATTGTAGCGTAACCATCTGATAAAATTTTCGGTTGGTCATACTCTGTGCAAATATGATTATACTTGTTCTGGCTAGGGTTTTGCTAGAATTGTAGTGATTAATGAGACTGTTGATCTTTCCTAAGAAACGTGTTATAATTGTCCTTGTAAAAGTTTATCTTAAGGGTTATAATTTTTTATGTTTGTATATAAATGACCACATTGATATTTTTCTTTTGGGTGAGTTCGAAGCATGTTTTATTTATTTGGGAAGGATGTTGGTATTCTTAGAATGGGATAACATTTGTAAGGGATTCGAGTGGTACTCAGCTCCTTTGGGATCAATACTTAATTCAGTCCGGTTGTTATGTTCTTGACGAAGTTGAGAGTTGGGTTTTCTTGAATACTACTATAGGAGCGTTATAGTCGTCAATTTTGTTTTATAATATAGCTAAAATTGTTGATCCATATAATTGTAAGTCATATAAACATTTAGATTGTGCACATCACAGGTGTAGCAACCTTATTCAGATTCAACTATAGCTAATACATCGTCAATATTTACTATATGTACTATAATTTTGATGAACACAGGGCTCTTATAATTATTTGATCATTATGGGTGCTCCAGGGAGGTGACAGGAAAGATGTCTTTTTCTATCAAGCTGATGATCAGCATTACATACCTCGAGCCTTACTAATAGATTTGGAGCCCAGAGTGATCAATGGAATTCAAAACAGTGAATATAGAAATCTATACAATCATGAGAACATCTTTGTTTCAGATCATGGTGGGGGTGCTGGAAATAATTGGGCCAGTGGATATCATCAGGTTTGCTACTCAATATTTCCATACCTTAGTATTTAAACTTTTATTTTAGATATTCTGTTCCATCTTCTATTCCTCTATATTTTACATGGCTCTACATCACTAATGAAGGAACTGGAAAAGCTTTATTTAGACATCTACATTAACATTGTTTACTTCAAATTAATCTAATTCCACTAGTAAACTATTTTCAATAGTTTGTTGTTGTACATTAACATAAATGGGGGCGTATAACTCTTTTGTATGTTCCTCAATATGGGAAATTTTTAAAATTTTTCATGGGTAGATTTCCTATAACTTATTGAAGCTTATCAGAATTGTCAGACCGTGTGCACGTTCACAGCGATAACTGTGATGCACTAGAGACAGTTATAAGTGGGGAAACTAGTGGCTTCGAGTGGACCGGCTATAATTCATTTTTGTCCCCCATTTCATGCTAACATAATGAGCTACTGTAAAGAAGCATTACTAAGCTTACATTTTAGATTGTGATGATTCTGGTAAAGTTACCCTTGAGGCTTCATCCAATCAGACAAATCATTTCCATAATCAAGTGGTCAGTACAAGTACATAATTCCTGGATGGCTCATTAAGATTTTGTCTTTCTTTTTTTCCCAATTGTAGAAGGTGAGCAGTACTTTATCAGAAATATTTTTGAATTTTCATGCTGTATTTAATTTGTTTTTGGTTAATTACCATCTGATCAGGGGAAAGGTGTTGAAGAGGATATTATGGACATGATTGATAGAGAAGCTGATGGAAGTGATAGTCTTGAGGGATTTGTTCTATGCCATTCAATTGCTGGAGGAACAGGCTCAGGTTTCTTTACTCCTCATCGCCTCTGTATATTAAAATTTAAAACTTTGGTTTGTTTTTGTGTTTTCTTTAATGATGAATTTCTAAGAATTTTTTGAAACCAATAGATGAATCTAATTGATTGTTGGTAAGTGCATTAATGGTTAAAAATAGATGAACAATGCAGGGCAATATTTGCAGCTTTGGATGTCCAATATTTCCTTTATTGACTGCATAGAAATTGTCATATCTACAATATGACATTAGTACTTCTTTCTTATATGTTGAAGGTATGGGTTCATATTTGTTGGAGACTCTTAATGATCGCTATAGCAAAAAACTGGTTCAGACATACAGTGTGTTTCCCAACCAGATGGAGACAAGTGATGTGGTGGTCCAGCCCTATAACTCACTCTTGACATTGAAGCGACTGACACTAAATGCTGATTGTGTTGTTGTTCTTGACAATACCGCACTGAATAGAATTGCTGTGGAGCGCCTACATCTACAAAATCCCACATTTGTCCAAACTAATTCCTTAGTTTCTACTGTAATGTCTGCAAGTACAACCACTTTGCGCTATCCAGGATACATGAACAATGACTTGGTTGGCCTTCTCGCCTCTTTAATCCCAACACCAAGATGCCATTTTCTTATGACAGGATACACACCACTCACTGTGGAGCGCCAGGTAACTTTCAAACTTGATGTTGTTCAGTCGCTGAAAACCATATTCTATATCATATAGTAGTGTTACAGTTGACTATGTGGAGTATAGAAAAAATTTCCGTTAGCCACTTATTTTTGCATTCAGAATATGACTAGAGTCTGACAGATTTTTCTTCATGCAATTTGAAGTTAACATTGTTTTAGTTTACAGATTGGAAGCAGAAAACAAGTCCTATATATTTCTGTATTTTTATTATATGTAGTTTCATTCTGAATCCCAACTGTCAATTATCTGGTGAGGTCTGGTTGGAGTATATTACGAATTCTTCTTCTGATATAATTATAGGTCTGATTCATATCATATGCTTCATTTTTGGTTTCTCATAGTGTTTAAAAAATTATGTTAGGTAATTTTCACTCTTTAAAAGGGAGAAACTTTTGCTGCAGTTCTGATGTAAGTATATCTCTTCTTGTCAGGCTAATGTGATCCGTAAAACTACTGTACTAGATGTTATGAGAAGACTTCTGCAGGTGAAAAGCTTTGCTTATAGTTAATTCAATGAAGGGCAGTTAGGCATTTTTCTGACTTTTCAATTTTCCAGACAAAAAATATTATGGTTTCTTCTTATGCTCGAACAAAAGAAGCCAGTCAGGCGAAGTACATTTCAATATTGAATATCATTCAAGGAGAAGTTGACCCTACTCAGGTAAAATATCTATACGAAGTTCATGAAATCGCTATAAAGTTTGTAGAAATTTAGCTTTATGGCAGTTTAGGGTTTTAAAATAAAATGTTTGCTTTTTGGAGGATTTAGTTATATATCCCTTGTATGTCATACACCTAAAGTGAAATACTGTCTGTGGTTGTTTGAGAAGCCAACTGTGTTAGTGGTGTGACTTATTGCTCAGCAGATCATTTATATTGGTATTGGTGCACTTTCATGAAACTTGAATTCACTGCTTACTTGTCACACTGCATAGATTACTGGAATTCAATTTAGTTATGTTTAATGGAAATTTATGTTAAACATTAGATTACTTTTGATTGGTTGGCATTGCCTACTCTTTTTTCAGGTACATGAAAGTTTGCAGAGGATTCGTGAAAGAAAGCTTGTCAATTTTATCGAGTGGGGCCCTGCAAGTATTCAGGTTTTTCCCATTGACATAGCAATCCGTTCTGGTATTCAGTCTTTTCTTTTTATCCTAATACTGGGTTTAATTTATCCTTCCTTATTTGGGCATCTTTTCTAGGTTGCTCTCTCTAGAAAGTCTCCATATGTTCAAACTGCCCATCGGGTAGGACTTCATATCTTATCGCTAATGTTTATATATTTAATCTTTCATGGTGTATAGACCGAGGATTTCAAACTTTTCTTACTGGAAATTTATATGTTGCATTTCTTAGGTTAGTGGGCTCATGCTAGCAAGCCATACTAGTATCAGGCATCTCTTCAGTAAATGTTTGAGTCAATATGAGAAGTTGAGAAAAAAGCAAGCCTTTCTTGACAACTACCGGAAGTTTCCGATGTTTGCTGTAAGTTGCCTTCCTCATGACTGTTTTTGTCATACTCTACTTTTATTTGGTAACTTGTGGATTGTTGTTTCAACCTTATGTCTGCAGTTATGCTTTCTGATCAGAACTTATTAATTATGAATAAAACATCTTTTATGATATGAGATATTATATTTTACTATTCTCTGTAATACCTTTTTTACTGTAGACCCATGATAAATAAAATGTTACCATGGGCTGTGCTAGACTTATAATTTGCTTGGATGCATTTGCGTATTATTCTGATGAAGTAGAAAACATGGACAGGACAATGATCTTTCAGAATTTGATGAATCAAGAGACATAATTGAGAGCTTAGTTGATGAATATAAGGCTTGTGAGTCCCCAGATTATATCAAATGGGGAATGGAGGTAAGAGTAGTGTGGCTTGATTTTTTACATCCTTAGTTCATTTTGAACCTTATTGATGACTCTATGATCTATACAGGATCCTGACCACGTTCTAACAGGAGAAGGCAATGCTACTGGAACTGTGGATCCTAAATTAGCAGTGTGAACAAACCAAGGAAGGTACAGTTGCATTTTCCTTGAAAATTTCTGTGGGTTTATTAGTATTTCTTTATTGAAGTAAAAGAAATTCTTTAATATGAACTTATAGGAGCATCTAGATTGTTTTGATGTGTTTGTAAATTGTTGATGAAACAGTCTTTGAAGCATATAGTTGCATTCCAGGGGTCTTAGTGGGGGAAATTTTTTAGATGTTTGAGCAGTGAATCTTCTTCTAGAAGTTATATCTTCTCCTTGAGATCTTGTTATGGTTCTTCCCAGTGATTCTGTAATCTGAAATCAGTTCTCTATATGCCCAAAATTTTTGTTTCCTTAACTACTTTTGAAGGACTAAAACAAAAAAAAATTCAAGAACTATATTCAGTGTCAAGCTATCCAATGAATGGCAGGCTGAAAACCAAAAATGAATAGAAAGTTATCCACTTACTCTTGAGACCCACTGAACCTATGGAGAAGGGCGAGTTTGAAAGTGGCCCATGAACTCACTGGAGCTCGAACCTCCATCCACTGAAACCAATTCATTGCGTCACCTTCCATGCATACCGCCATTGTCGTTACGCGTTCATTCTCCGGGACACAATACACACTGAAATATCTTTCGATCTTGAGTAGCCACTTGTAAGGATCATCTCCTGAAAAAATTGGCACCTCCAGTTTCCGGCCGCCAAATTTTGGTTGTGTTCTCTCGGTGTTCATGGTCTCGCCGTTCGTCTCTTCTTGGTTTATCCCCTGGTTCGCTTGAACTTCTGTCGAACCATTTCTCTCACCTCTTCTAACTTTATCTTCGTCCTTTCTCCTCATCCACTTCTGCATTTCTACCAAGATCTCTCTCATGGAGTTCATCATCTCTGTCACCTTAGCCACATCCCTCTGAATCACCTTCACTCCTTTCTCCATAATATCAATTTTATTTTCCATCCTAGTACCAACCATGCCCCAATCTCACCTCGCTCTGATACCAATTGATAGATACCTTTCAACACTCAATCAAACCACAACAATAACAACAACACTCAAGACTCAACCCAGAAAATAATCACTGACAATAGCCAAACCTAGACAAATAACAACTATTTGTATTAATAATCGACAACCCAAAATACAAAGTAAATGGAGAAAGCCGCAACTCAACACAAAAACAATAACGGATACAAAAGAAATAAAGATAATGTTGGTCTTCGAGGGCCAACTCCTCCTAGATAGTGTTGGATTTGGAGGGCCAGCAACCTCCCCAACCCAAATTCCCTTTCAATTCTCAGATTCCCAGAACATTCCCTGTCAACCCTTTTTAAGCTTCAATTCTCTCACTCTTAACAGAATAAACCCTAAACCCAATACTAAATTGCCATCTGTCCACTGCTTAAACCCAAGGAAGCTTCCTACCATCTTCTTTTCAATCCACTACATCAATGTTTTGTTCTCATACCATATACCAGCACTATTAGTGTCTCATCAGATTGCAATATGAAATGCTCATATAACATTTAAGTTGACCAATATCTGGCAATCCTAATATTTCTATTAATGGCAATAATAATAAGGGATTCAATTTTTTACTTAAAAGTATATAAGTAGAAAGCATATATGGATCTTTGGAATTGGTGCTTCTAAATTTACCTATGGGTTACATCAACACCACTGAGGTCCTTTTGTAACTCTTGCCTTTGATTTACTTGAATCTCTTGAACTGCAGGTGCTTTTGAATTCTCTCCTTCATGTAATATTGGAGAACCAATCAAATTATAACATTAATGTTATTTTTTGCTGGAAACTACTTTTTGTTGCATATCATTACCAAGCTGTTTTCTCCGTGGTTTACACTGTAGTTCTGTCATCTGATTTAACTGTGGAAGCTTCTTTTTACTTTGCAGTCAGAGAGCTAAGTACCTTATGATTTGCTCTACAGGATGTAGATTGGTGCTGAAAGCATGTGAAGGAGGACTGTAATTAAAGTTGGGTGCATTTGTTTTAGAGTTATTCCTGTTTTAACATTTGATGATTTGGAATGCGACTGAGGTGTTGGGTGTATTTTTCAAATATTTCCTGATCTTGATTGATACCTGAGACTAGAAGTGCAGAATCTCACTGTATCTAGTAGGTTTCGTAGCCTTTACCCATGCCCATTTAGGTGCCCCTGGAATCTAAAGAAAGCCAGGCAACGCAACTGCAGTCAGAATTTCAGATTTCTGGCGTAGGCCTCAGAGGTATGAGGCAGGTTTTTTTTGTTTATTGTTTGTTCTTCATCTTTAGTTTTCCAATACTTATTCTGGTGTGAAAGTTTTTCTGTTGAAATTTGTATGAGAAAAAAATATCATGTTATCACCCCATGTGGCTTACTTTATTTAACTATTCAACATTGCATGTGAATTATGGTACATTGTATCGCGTGTTTTATATTGCATTGACTATGGTCTAACCCCCAGTCTACCAAAGTTTGTTTTCTTTTCTGATATATATCATAATATGATGTTTATAAACATATTATTAAATTGCTAAGCTGATCTTTTCATGGATTTTTCACATTGAAGTGTACAAGTGTTAACCAGTCCTGAGAAAAATGGTAAAATCTCACATGTTTTGTTTCTCGGTTTGCGGATGTCATGTGATGCATTGAATTATTATGTATCTGATCTTTTTATTTTTCTTCATTTATGATCATAAATGAAGAAGTTTTAAATGCATTCTTTTAAAAATTCTTGACCTGTCGGTTCGTCAATGTCTTCCACTTGTAAATAAGAACATAACATGTGACTAATTATTAAATGGTAGAAGGAATCTAGACCTACAGATTAGTAATACTAGCCTCAAACTCTCACTGTGACCCATTGCAATTGGTTAGTTTGTGGGACTCATAGCAAGCAGGTATAACCTATTGTACAAGTTAATTAATTGCGATAAGCCATGTAAGGGGTTGTGAGAGATGTTTGTGAACTTAGTATTATTGTTAACAGATTGTCGAAAATGGTGGTGTATGTTTGAGTTACCTGGTTTTGGGACAAAGTATAAACATTTTTTTTAGGCGTTAAAGAGCTTTGAATTTACATCACCTGTTGAATATACCAGCCAATTCAACCATAATCATCAGCTGGGTTCAAGGTTTATTTATGAACTCGGAATGTGTGGAGGTTGGTGTAGTGGACATAAAAACTCTCTTCGAATTTGAATTTTAAATTTGAATGTCTCGTACACAAGAGTATACACAGAGATGGATGACGATGGCGACGGGCAACTATTAGGGAGCACAGCACCAGGGGATATAAGCTGTATCAATCGTAAATGAGTAATACAAACACTTCCTAAAATAGAAACGCCAGCTAATGAAATTCTGCTCCTTAAGCTACTTTTCTTGGATAGGTTTGTAACCCTTCATTTTCTTTGAATAGGTCGTCACATAGGCCAAAGGAGATTATTATTGAAGATAAAAAATAGTAATAAATTATTATTTTTTTAATTACTCCATGTGCTTATTTGGTGGTTGCCCAAACGTTTTACATATAATGCCAGTTAGGACAGAAATTATTAAAAAAAAAAAAAAAATTTGATTCTCCTTTCATCGTAATTTGAAATCTGAATTTGTCCAAATGAAATTTGAATATGAAGACCAGAATCAAAATTGATTGATAGGAAACCTAATCCACCAAAGAGATTTTGGAAAATTAGCCGTTAAATCTGTTATAATTGAAGGGAAAGAGTGGGGTAGGAAAATGAATTGGGGACAACTTAGGTGACAGTCTGTCTACAAACGATTTTAGTAGAGAGTCACATGGCCTTGTAATCAACAATCATAAGCCCCAATAGCAAGCTTATCAATGTGGACCCCATTTAAACACGTAACACTTTTATACCAGCACTACCCTTAGTGGACTGCCGGTTATATCTCTCACCTCCAATCAATCCCTCTTATAAACCAACTCATTCTCTCTCTCCTAAAGCCTCCGCTCAAATCAAAATTCTCTCTACATATATCTATCTGCTTTTGTACATTGTTCTCAGTCACATTACTGAGAAACAACCGTTACATTAAAAGAGAGAGACGAGCAATGGAAGTTATTATGTCAAGGGCCTTTTTCTGCTTCTTGGCTGTGCTGGCCATTGTTTTCGCTATAATCTCGCCATCCGTTGACGCCCAATCCACGGCTCCTGCACCTAGCCCTACGAGTGACGGTATGTTTTATTATCCCCTTCAATCTGCCCTTTTTTTGCTCTCTCTCTCTCTCTCTCTCTCTACTTTCAGCTCTTTCTTGTTTCCTTCTTTCTAGAGATCTAGAGTTTTCTTGTTTTCTTCTTTCTAGAGATAGATCTAGCGTTCTTTTTGTCATTGCTTCTCCGGCAAAATTCATACTTGTTTTAGTTACGCTGATTCAATGTCTTTTAATACTTTTTTAAGTTTTTTTTTTTTTTTTTTAAAAGAGTTTACGATAGCTGCACGCCTGCACCTGCATAGTTATATTTGATTATAAATATTGAAAAAATCTTCTTAAACTAAAATATCCCGTAGTTGTTAACTTTGTGAGAATGAGTATTGTTACATAGTTGAATGTAAAGGGATTATTGTGGTTTTACAGGGACTTCTATCGATCAAGGAATTGCATACGTGCTGATGCTGTTGGCTCTGGTGCTTACATACCTCATCCACCCACTAGACGCATCTTCTTACAACTTCTTTTAAATTTCTGCTTGGAAGCTGAAGGTAGATGGATTAGATCAACGGTGGACAATGTGGATAGTTTAGTTTTTTCGTGATCGGCGTTGGTTGTGTATTTATTTAGTTGAATGCTCTATTGTTTTTGGTGATTGGGATTCTTTTCTTTTGCATTACCAGTACTCCTCTGGCTATTTTTCTTTTCCACCTAAGTAATTATTATTCATATATTTATGGAATCATTGATTTTTTTAATTTTTTTTTTACATCTTTATCTGTAGAGCCAGTACCAAATCTGCAATATAGTATTAATACAAAAGAGGGAAACAGAACTTTGAGACGGAAAATTATCCTTGACTTTAAAGAGTTTTACGATATACACGAAAATTCAATCAAGAATCTTCTGATACGATGATTTGCAGCTCTCTCCAACGGGAAAAGAAGTTTTTTTTTTTTTTTTTTAAATATCATTAACATGTCCCGTAGCTTTGATGAAGATGGCTTTAGAAAAGGAAATGTGTCGCAGCCTTTTTTTTTTTTTTAAAAAAAATTCAGCAAAGAAGTTTTCTGTCAGCAGCATTTAAATGTGTTATGTCCTGTCATCTACAATTTGCAGGCCCCAGGAAGAGGATTTGATTGCCTCCAAGAAACATTAATAATTTCGTTTCATCCTTCCCTTCGAGTAATCACATTGTACATGAAACAATATTCCTCTAACTGGTTGATACTTGATAGATTCATAGATCGGCACTATCAACGCAAGTTTCTATGATTCGAGTTGATATCTGTGATTTAAAGCATACTTAACAACTTCATAAAAAGAAACTACTATCCCAACAGATGGACCCGCACGACCAACACGAGGACCTATTCCTGTAAATAGTCCTTTCATTCCTCCATCCCTGTATCAAATCCAAATCAGTCAGGCCAAATACTCTGAAATACAGATCCTCCATAACCTCCAAAGAATCAACTATGACTTCAGCTGCTAATGAGGAATTTGAATCTTATACAGATCCTACCAAAACATAGTATGGTGTGTTGCTATGCCCGGGTATTAGGTACATCATACATGTTTCAGTTGCACCAAATCTCACTCCAAAAGTTAACAACAATTAAGAAATAACACATATGGACGTACCTCCATATCTCCATCAATGTCTGCCTTGTAGTCATTTTTAATGCCCTAGTAGGATCCTTCTGCAGAAAACAGAATAAACTATGTATTATGAACCAAAACAAACAAGTAATCAAGAAATATTGAAAGCCAATCTGGTCAGTTTGATGCCCTTGATTGTCCTTCAGTTTTGGACTTTGGAATGTAGAGAAGGTTCTCATCGCCATCTCCCCTAATAATCTGATCCCCACAACTCTTTTTTGGTCAAAGAAAAACTAATATAACTTTAAGAAACAAGTGCAGGGGAATTTACTCCTATGATTCTTTTATTCACAAAAGACATACCCACTAGAAAGGTATTGTCTCAATCAAGTTTTTGACTCTACTGATGCTCATGGTCTTGCAATTAAATCTAATTTCCGAAGACATGGCACAGCAAATAACAGACTCATTAGATTTAACATCTCAAGGACATCAATGATGCCCCCACAACACCCCTCCCTTCCTTCTCCCCTTGATGGTACTGCTTGTTACATGCATATTAATGAGCTTGGGAAGAGGAAAAAACCTCTATTTGACGTCGTGTCTTTGCAACGTCTAGGGGACATGTAGCAGCAGCTGCAAGGGTTCCTGCGACAAAACCAGCTGTGAAATTTGCCCCCAGGACACTGGTTGCCGTGGCTTCATCACCCACCAGAGAAAGAATATTTCTCCTGATCTGCATAGAGTTGACAATAGGAAAGCAGCATTATCAAGTTGGATGTCTTCCCAAAAATTAACATATTTGAAGTTGGATCCATCTTTTTAACTGTATAGTAGAATAAATTCTCACTGGCTCAAGGGTTGTCCAACAAATTGCAGAGAAAGGAACATCACGAGCAAGTTGTGCTCCAAGACCAGTCCACAAGATGCGGTAGTTTTGTACTGTTATATAATGTTACATCAGTCACAATATCTAAAAGACCAGCGTTAAACTGAACCAATCAAATCAAAATTATCCATCAAACTCTTATCAGTCACAATGAAGTAATTACCTGAAAGCACAAAGTTAAGAAAGAGAGAGGGAGAGAACACACAAAAAATTGTACTTATAAATATCTATTCTAAAGTCAACTTACAGTTTTGAACGTTATTTGTGCTACCAACTGGGTTCACAACCCCAACTAGTGTCTTCCATACTCCTGGAAGCTTCACACCGTTTTGTGTTTCTTTAAATGCCTAGAATTTAGAAGAAGAGTAAATCAAAAAAGACGACTTTGATCAAACTCATTAAAACGATACACATCTCCACATGTATACTCAAGGAGGTAGCTTATATAACATTGATTAGCATGCACATTGACTAAAAAATAAACTTAAATAGCAGATTGCTCAATGCTAGTTCGTCTGATAATCTACAGGATTGGTATGGACTCAACAAAGTAATGGAAGATAATTATTTCAATTCTTTTTATACAGAAAGTTGATCCCCATTAGAGGGAAACTATGAGCACCAAACTAAACAGTAAATACTACTCATTTTTTCCCCTTTAAATAAAAGAGTAAACTGTAGTCATGTCAGAAGACAAAATCGTCCGCATCAAGTTCCTTCAATTGGGAGAAGGTTCACATATTTGAATACATACAGTACACTCCACCACACAGGGATATTATCCAATAAACTCAACAATCAAGAATGTGATTACAATGCATACACCATCAAAATTAAGCAAACAAGTCAGCAACAACCAATTAATTAATGGTCATATTGGGTAAAAGTAAACATTAATGGGGACAAACAAAATATAACCAAATATACCTGCATGCGGGTCCTTGCCAATTCAATTGGGTAACAAGCAGCACATGCTAATGATCGTGCAATGGGACCTGCAACTAATGGGACATATGGTGTCAAGGTTGGAGCATTGCGTGCTGTGAAGTCTTCCATCAAATTACGAAAAATGTCATAACAAGGGAGATAAATCCCCACCTGACTAATATAAAAGAACAATAACCATCAGCAGAAGTTTCTTCAAAAAAGCATAACATTAAGTATAAATAATCCAAACAATTTGTTGCACCAAACCGATGCATGGGGATCAAACACTAGAAGAACGCATTTAAGATAGAAGAGGAAATATTAAGCAAGAAACATACCGTTGGCACAGCCAATGCTAAGCTTGCATTGGTGCCTCTCCATAGTCTAGCAAATCCTTCCTGCACATATTTACCGCTTGTGAAGCCTCTAATAGAAGTTTATATGTATATTAAACACAAAAGCTATACGATTAACCAATAGTGGCACCTCACAATTCTATCGCGGGAGGCACAGTTAATACGCAACAAAATCCCTCCCCAGCATACAAGAATTCACAATGTAAGTATAGAACAATGACATTAACACTCTTGATCATGCAATGCCTAGAAGACACTCTACCAACCCCGGGTCCTAATGAGTGATTTTATCCAACAGATCAATCCACTTTCAAACTGACAACCTGGCACTAGATATGTTGTGATCAGAGTATTCAGGGGAAAAAATTCCATTGACCGTTGTATTACTTTTGTATAATTTTGAACTTAAACAACATATTTGAACATCAGTTTATTCTTTTTTGAGAGAAATATGTGTAATTTACACATAAGTCCCAGGGTACACCAACCTGTCGTGTGACTTTGTAGAAAACATCCAGTGTTCCATTATACCGACTACATTCTGGAGCTGGTTCACTGCCGGTAACTACACGTGTGCATGATGGAGAATTTCTCAGATCTGGAAGCATCTACATAAACAATTTAACAGGATCATGTAAAACATAGTCTAAAATTTGAAGAAGTGAATAAAAATGAAATAATAATCACAAAATAGAAACAGCATTTTATCAACAACACTGTTATTTAAAACTCCTCAAGCATTGGGTATACAACAGGATGAAACAAAAAAGTGGAAGTGAAAGATGCTTGTCATGTGCTGTGTAGTACATGCACCTTGACATACTTCGATTTCTCCTCTTCATCAGTATCTAACAATACAGCTTTTGACCAAGACGGCAATAGATGAAATTTGATTGATTGAAACTACTATTTTATCATTTAGAAACTTAGGTTTAAGTGTTATGAGTTCTCTATTTATACTTGTACAGATACTGGAGAATGTATTCATACTTTATTTCATGAATATTCTACATTATTTATCTTCCCCCATAACACTTCACATAATAATATAATACCAAGAAAAGAATCAGTAAAAAGCAGTTCACATACCACATTACTTTCAAAACATGCGGTACAAGTTAAATCCTGGTAAGGTACTCCAGCAGCCTGTGCTTGCAACCTTGTCTGGAGACAACCCAATAAAAATGTATCATATCCATTAACTCATCATAAACTTCAAAGAAGAAGTAATATATTGATTTAAAAGGACTAGAATTTCTAAAAAATTGAAGTCACAGAGCACAAGGAGACGCAAGTAACAAACTAACAAGTACCACTCAAATGCAATTCTTTAACCACATATTATAAAATTCACAACAAATTCAACAATTAACTTAAAATTTCTTTAAGAAGCTAACTGAAGCAAACTATTTCTTCAATCTTTTAGCTTCCTCTTCTTTCATTCCCGGTAAGAATCAAAAGTAGCTCAACGAGAAATAGGAAACACGCAAAAGGAAATGGATTCTATACTTTGGAGCTTTTCTTAATCAAAAAACGAAAGAAGAAAGGAGAAAGAAGTGATAATTGATAATTATTAACAATAATTTCTCGACCAAAAATACAAATTTTAATTTCAAAAAATTGAGACAAAATAATATTTAGTAAAAACATAAGAATTGCAAACCTTAGCAACATCAAGAGGGTTAACTATAATGGCAGAGACAATAGCGGCACCAGCTGCAGAGAAAGCCCTCTCTCCAAAACCCAAATTGACATCATTTTTTACGGCTTTAGAAGGTTGTAATTGTGAAGGTTCTTCTTTACCTTCTTTAAACATATTTTCGGAAACAGAGGAAACATTTCCCTCCAAATCAACTCTTGTTGCAGCTGCCGCACTTATCCATGAAGTCACTGGCACGCCCTGCCTTGACCCTACCATTGCTCGCTTCTCTTTTCTTCTTTAATACAAGATCAAAAGAATCCAAAACAGAATTTGATTGTGTTGTTAATTTGCTTTGATCAAATTGAAAAACAAACAAACAAGACAGTTATATAAACCTACGACGAGCGAGGGCTGAATTTTTATTTTTTATTTTTTTTTTTAATAAATATATTCGAGGAGTTTCTAATTTGCATGGGAAGGAGGAGCGTAGAAGTGATTGGTGGCGTGGGAATAAGGGCGCCAACAAACCAGTCGTGTATGACGTGGAGTCGGTCGTTCTAGGCACATTTTGTATTATTTATTGAAATGAATAAAATGGTTTATTTCGTTTGGGCTTGAATTGGTTGGACCCAATTTGAAAAGCTAGTTCCACATTTTATTTTATTAAAACTTCATTTCTGAATTTATCAAATCCACATATTTCCATAATATCTCTTGTATTTATACTCAATCATCGATGATAAAATACAAGGAAAAGTAAAAGAAGGAACATTTCTGAACTAAATCGATATTTCAATTTAACAGATAAAACAAAAACTATCCCCTGCCATAGAAAACCTGCAATTGATTGAAATATAATCTAATGAAACTCATGAGAAAACTTGAAATCCCTCTCTTGCCATTATCAACAATGGGGTTAACTTTTCTATTTTCTTTGGAATTACAACTGAAAGCACTTGTTTTGTTGCCAAAACACACATTAAATTCTTTCACCACATCAATTTTTCCTTGATATCCTTTTACTTGTTCCATGAGATACAATCTGCTATTTTCCAAACGAGTGAGAGCCGCATTCCTATCTATCGACTGCCAAGACTGCACACTCTGGAAAATACATAACCAGCATTGTGACTATATTACAGGTTTCAAATCTATCAAAATTCTGAAAGCAAAATATCATTTACTTGTGCCTCATGCAACCTACTATTCTTTAACTCGTTCTTAATGTAAGTTCAAATCAGGTCATTAACAAGAAACCCCAACATTATTTCAATCTGCAGAAAGTCGGTAGAACTCATTATTAAAAAATTTCTCTATGAAAGTTCAAATCATGTTGTGGCTTCCAAAGTTTTGAATAAAGGAATGGTAATTGTTCATAAGACAGAAAATGTTACCTGTAAAAACATAAGTATGTTTTCAACTTCCTTCAACTAATCTCTTATAGCAATCAATCTCACCCTCTCCTCTAACGGGGTCTCTGCAACATCACAGTAGCGACCATTTTCTGAACAAACCATGCAGAAACTGATACTACTTTTGATTTCATCACAGAGCTTATCATGTAAAGTTTTTGCTCTCTCAATGAGAGTCTTAATGCTCTTCTTATCTACCCTCTTTCATTGAAGAAAGACACTGTCCATCAATCAAAACCCGCTTGTATTATAGATTTTAGCTTATATTCTAATGTTTCTCTTTGGTCTTTTACCATTACTGTACTTTTCCAGATCTCTCCAGCTTTTCTTTTTCGTGTTGGTGGAAAGATTAAGACAATGTGGAATGAAAGTAGGCCTCTTATTCTTTTATGGTCAGCATTTGGTGTGTATAGAAATCATTTTTGTATCTTTTTCTTTCTCTTCTTTTCATTTTCGTGTGGATTTGCTTTAAGGAGCAGTTTTGTTTGGCACTAAGAAACTTAGCTGTTGATACCCCACATTCTCACTGTCATCACATTAATTTATTCATGCATGTCATGAATGTCATGATAACAAGTTTATGCCCCATGGTCCAGAGTCCAGACCATCAGGCTTCCAAATGCTATGTCTATGTCATGGTCTCCATGTGTATCATGTATGTGCAAGTGTGACTGTTGTAATTATAGCTATAGCATACATACAATTCAGACTAAATAAAATATTTTTTTAGTAGGGCAGAATGCCACCATGGCTCATTATGTAACATGAACATTTTCATAAACATCTTTCCAGAATCTTGAAACATTAGATCCCACGTGATTGCATCATAAAAACAAGCCAACAAAAATCTGGTAGTTTAATCTCCTCTGTAGGTAAATCATGGGCCCAGCCCGATCGTGGTTAACAAGTAACAACTGATGAATGGGCCAAATCTAGAAACTCCATTTCATATCATAAACATTAAAAGCTGGGCCAGTATGCGTGGTTTCTTTTTTTTTTTTTTTTGGGTCCATGTCCATAAGTTGTGTCTCTGCTCATTGTCTCTAATTGCTAACTAATCTAATCAATCACATCACTTGTTTCTTAATGATTGTATGCACGTTGATTTGGCTCTTTGAATCTCCAAAAGACCCAAAAACAGTGATGATAAGTGGAGAATTACACACACTCAACAGGGTCATATTGTATAATGACCAAATCAGATAAGCTTAAATTACTGCTTAGATTTTAATCCATGCTTCTTTGCTTCATGCTTAGACTTCTCAATGGGGTCTTTCAGAAGTATTAAATTACTGCTTAGATTTTAATCCATTCCTCTTTGCTTCATGCTTAGACTTCTCAATGGGGTCTTTCAGGAGTATTAACAAACAATTTGACAAACGACCCAATTAAGTACCTCAATTGATGTGCATTAATGTCCATAAGGGGCCCAAAAGCAGAGATAACTTATACGTGAAATAAATTAAAAAATTAAAAGAAAACATTGTGACAGTGGAATAATTTTTTGCCCATATCGTATTTACAGACAAGGCAGGAGTAGAATATTGGTCCTTAGGCCACACAGGTGGACTCCTCAGGACCCCATGGTTCAGATTTCAGAAACACACTTCATTCATTTCCTTCATTATATATTTAAAAATTTTAAGTAAAGAATAACATGAATCATATACCCCACAAGAGATTGCTCAAGGTCTCATGGGATTTATAATCAGTAAGTGAAATGGACCATACAGGCCCCTATCTATTTGGGTTTATTAAATTTAAAAGTTCAATCAATACGAATGAATTGATAAGATTTTTTGTTGACATTACTCTTAACTGGGGCTCACTTTTTCATGATTGCCATTCAGATTTGAGGCCATCTAGTGGCTAAAAACTTGAAAGTTCCAGGCCAATAAGATTCAGACTGAAGATATATACCTTAATAGCATTTGTAATTAAATATATGTGTAATTTTTTTTGATTGAATAAAAGGTATTATCATTCATGATTAGAAGGGTGAAAAATATTCATGTTTTGCTTCTTTATTTTTGCACTTCGTATTATTGTTGTGTCAGAATTTCAGTATGAACTCACTTAAATCGGATAGTAATCTGATTTTTGGGAAATGTATAATGAGTTGTGTCTAAATATATGACGGATTGTATCTAAGCTCGAAACGTAATGAATGTCAGAAAGAGCTCGACTAATATCTGAGCTCGACGGATATTTGAGACCGACAAATATCAGCTCGATTTGATTGTATGATGGTTGACGGAAAGCCTAAGATAGCCAGAAATGAATCAACTCGCCCATATCACGTGGTCTTTATATGAGATAAGCCTTATCTCCTAAAAGTTCTAGATCCCTAAAAGTTTGGGATTGATTTGAATTTCAATCTGGTCGCTAGATCCCTAAAAGTTTGGGATTTATTT
>WYDK02000059.1:7838519-7854329 GCA_009867345.2 Toxicodendron radicans
AATTGAAGTTAATATTCGAGTAGCTAAGATTTATTTTACATATATAGTATTTTTTCTTGAAAGATTATCTTTTCTAGCAGAGAATTTTTTGGATTATTACAAAGATAATATAATTTAACCACCCACTTATGGTCATATAAATTGAAGGAGATGCATGATTGAAAGACTAGAGGGTCTTGAGTTCTACTTGTATCAAGTGAGATATCAATCAATTACTTTATTAAAAAAATAAATAATTTAATTTAATTTGTATTCTGAAAAAAAAAATCAGGAAGAAGTATTATTTTCTTCTCTCTTCCAAAATTTCTGGTCTATTTGCCTTACTATTAATTATGACATCAACCATTAGATGTTCACTGGGATAGATTTTAGATAATAGCTTTTACATTGAGACTCTGGAAGAAAATATAAAAGAGGGATTAGATTGGGCTTCTCAGAAACCAAACTTGAGGTGGAGCCCAATCTAATTTCTAAAGCCCAAGCCCAATCTTGCCGACTTAAATTAGGTTAAAATTGAAAACCAAAAACAAAGCCCTAAAGAAACATATATCAACGTTCCCGGCTTTCTTCATCATCGGTTTTTTTACTTTCACCAACACTCACTCGCTGCAAAAGCAGGTGCAGACTTCTGTCAATTTCATATTTCAAATTTCATTGTTGTCCAAGTAAACCTTCGTAGAGGAAATCACTGCTGGTGAGCCAAAGACTAAAAATTCGTAAAAGTATTTGTTTGACTTAAATCGAAAAGATGGGGAGAGCAAAAAAGGCTCCTAAATTCGCAGCCATGAAAAAGATCATCACCAAGAAAGCAATCAAAAAGTAAATTCTATTTTTATATTTCTTCTGTTTTTTTTTTTTTTTTTATTGTAATTTTTATATTAATGTTGATTTTAATGTTACTTTTGTTCATTAATTTTATTAGTTACAAAGAAGAGGTTTTGAATCCCAATAAGAAAGACTTGAGCAAGGAAAAGCTTCCAAGAAATGTGTAAGCCTCTAATTATTTTATGTAAAACAAAAACAGAAAATTTGTTTCATTTATCTTAATTAGTGCTTAAATTTTGTGTGTCAATTAGGCCAAATGTTTCCTCGGCACTTTTCTTCAAACACAACACAGCATTGGGGCCGCCTTACCGGGTCTTGGTGGATACCAACTTCATTAATTTCTCCATCCAGAATAAAGTGGGTTTTTTACGTTGTTATTATTGTCAATAGATTTGATTTTATCATAGCTCGATTTTGTTTTTAATTTATGTTGAAAGTACGTTTTAAGAGTTAATTGATATCGATTGTTATATATGCTCAATTTCTACTTGCTAGTTTATATTATTTTTATTTTGGAATTACTGACTGTTTCGAAGTGTAAATAGCTGTTGTTTTGACTCGCTTAACTTGTTTTTTATTTTATGATTTTCTGCAGTTGGATCTAGAGAAAGGAATGATGGACTGCTTATACGCAAAATGTGAGTTTATAAAAAACCCGCACTTCAATTCTATTTTAATATGTGCACTTTTCTACTGCTTTTTTTTTTTTGTCTCCTGAAGATGAATAGATGTGTTAGTTAAAACCTACGGGTTTTGAACTAGTAGCTGGAGATATTGTAAATAAGTAATGGATAACCATATGAATTAAATAAGTAATCTGCTAACATCTTGGTCTTATTCTCTTCTTGCTTATATTTTCTCTACTTTTTTTTATTGGAAGGCACTCCTTGTATTACGGATTGTGTGATGGCAGAGCTTGAGAAGTTAGGTCAGAAGTACCGTGTAGCTCTGAGGTATGTTCTCTAGTGCTTTATTTATGGCACATTGCAAGCAAGTTTATGTTCAAGTTTCTTCATTTGGACGTTGGTGTGAAAGAGTTCTGACTATCAGCTGCATGTTACCATCTCTTCTTATTACATTTTAGGTGACGAGTTTTGAACTAGTTTTTTTTCACCTTTTCAATTATTTCTTTTAACAGGATTGCTAAGGATCCTCGTTTTGAGAGACTACCCTGTACTCATAAAGGGACATATGCTGATGACTGTCTTGTTGATCGAGTTACACAGGTACAAATTGACTGCCGTGTAAATTTGTCTTGAACATTTTCATTTGTCAAGTTGACTTTGATCTAAGATCTATTAGAATTTTTTGAAATATGAATGGCCTTGTTATGATAGGAAGAGAGGTTAAAATTTAGTTGAGTAATGATGCTGCAGTTTATTTTGTTTGTAATGTTAGCCAAATGAGAGCCATTTTTTGGTGTTTGAATATGAATGTCTTTCTACTCTAGTAATTATTATTGTCATTTTCTTGTACCTTACATGAGTTCTGTTGGAAACAGCACAAATGCTTCATTGTTGCTACCTGTGATCGAGATTTAAAGAGGAGGATTCGGAAGGTAAGGTCAACCAGTTGTAATTTGGCACTGAAATACTTGAAACTGAAGCCCATCATATGAGGAAAAAATTATGTTTTTGGCAGGTTCCTGGTGTGCCAATTATGTACATTACTCAACATAAGTATTCAATTGAGCGCTTGCCAGAAGCAACAATTGGAGGAGGTAGGCTGAAGTCATAACTGTAAATCTGTGTTGTATTGAAAAAATTCATAAGTTGACTCATATTGGATTGTTGTGGCAGATGCAATCTTGTATTTTAAGAGAGAATAGTGACCTTGTTTTGAAAATCTAAATTGGTTGAAGGATGCAATTTCATCCTGTGATAACCTTGACTTTGTTTCATTGTTTGGTTATGTTTCTTGAATTGAATTTTTTTTATTTTTACCTCTTATGTTTTATGTGACATTTACAAGTTGTATTTTGTTGCAGCTCCAAGGATCTGATGATGGCAGAACGGTCATTCAGCAATGCAGTATTTGTGGGTTCATTTCTTCTGCTGATTCAAATTTCATCCTTTACTGGATCATTAGAAGCCCCGTCTAGGACTAGAGCTCCCTGATATATGTATCATTAATATCATTTTTATCCTGCGACCACAGATAATGTAACAGCATGGTTGTGTTTTAGTGTTGAATCAAAACAGTTGGAATCTTGAATGCTACATTATTTTTTGTATTACGAGTTTTTTAAATCCAAGGTTATTGAGTCCTAATAGTAAATGTAATTAGTCCTTGTTTGATACCATTGCAGTAACTGTAATTGTAAACTGAAACATCAGACTTTTAGTCAACGATATATTACGGAATCTTAATTGTTAACGGGGAAGAATTTGATATTAAAAAACAGAGACAGCAAAATATGCTGACAAATTACATGGAAGAAGAATCTGATATTAGAGAACAGAGCAACAAATAAATACAATTTCTAAGCAGCTAAAATTATACAAATGCTTAATTGATGACTGTTTTTACAAATTCTCATGCCTTTTTCTTCCATTTGAATGTACCTACCAACCTTGTAAAGGCATTTTAAAAAGAAAAAAATGAAAAAGAAAATCGCTTGTATACATTTGCCATTCGTCAGCATCAAATGACCATGAACGGAAGGACGCAGGTAGTTACGTACGAACTAAGCAAACATGCACAAAACATATTTGTGCATCCTTTCTGACAAAAAATCGACCAGATGTGGGAGAATCAAAAATTAAAGAATTATCTAATTAGAATCTACTTAAGACGCCACAACCTTAAAAAATCAATTCGGTAAAGTTGAGTTTGAATCTTCCCTCTCCCGTTCAGGTGGGGGTTTTACATACTTCCCTATTACCTTCTGGCGATTCCGTTTCTTCATCCTCGAAAGTTTATCCTTACTCTGTTGCTTCCTCTTCTCTTTCTGTCGATTTCGAAGGTTCCTCTCTCTCTCAATAACACCTTGCCATACAACCTCACCTGTTGATGGCCACAACCATCGTCGTGTAGGGTGGTCAGAATCTGTCTCTTCGGCCAACTCCTCATCCATGCTCTTTAAAGTGGTGTATGAGAACCATTTCACCCACATTTTACCTCTTCGGCTGTTAAAACTGTGGTGTTCTTGCATTGCACCAGTTTCATGGTTCACATATATCATCCGTCTACCACTGTGGTATGCCCAGACATTTACAAGTAGCTCAAGCAAACGTGAGTAACAATGTTTGTCCTGCAGAGACCACAAAAGTGAGAATAGCAAACGCCACTGATTTGGGGAATAACATTAAAGAGTTACAAATATAAAAAATAGCAATACTATAACATTTTGATAAGACTTTTTTTGTTTTTTCTTAAATAAACTCAAATACAACAGGAAGTCATTTTATCAAAATTTTGGACCATAGACTGAGCTCTAGTATTTAAAGGATGCCAGATTCCTTCAAATAAATCATAGTTAAATGGACCCTAGATGATGATGAAGTCTATTTATGGATGGGAAAAATACTGATCTGTCAGAAAGAGCACAATTCTTTGAAGTAGAAGCGCTGTACCTTTGAGATACTCAGATAACAGTATCCATTTTGATGGTGCTCATCATACATTTGTGCATCCAAGGCATCCACAAACAACCTGCAATGATGAAACAATATACAATTTAATAAATTCTTCTGACATGGGCACAGGCCTAATTGTGAGCATACTAAGATCCACAAGCAACCACAACTACCTTGAGAACATAACAAACTCTAGGAAGGACTTCGTTGGCAAAGCCCAACTCTGCATGACAGCCCATGTACCCCCATCTTCAGGCATGGGAGGTAAAACATTGAAATCATGACTTATGCCGTACATTCTTTTGAGAGACTCAGAAAATGCATACCTTCAACCACTCATCAAATGGAGAAACCAAGTCAAATTTTCTTATAGGAGAGAAAATAAAATCAGAATTTAAATGTAATTGTGCTTAATTAATTGATCAACTTCACAGCTCTTACTTGCAATTGCCGGCATTTATTGCATCACAAAACGACCAGAAATCCTGTTGTAAGGGGTTTCTAGAATCCATGTCCATACGAACCCAAAAGTAGAGTGTGTCACCATGCCTCCGCGTTTGAATAGCATTTAGCAATTCATTTTCAGCAATCCTAGACAATGATACCTGTTTATGCCCACCAGACAGAAAAAAGAGCAACTTATTTCCAGCCCTAACAATACTTGGAAAATGGAGTGCAAAACTTGTGCAGTGACTTACTTTCTTTGATAGAAGATATAAAAAAGGTTTGACGTCACCAATTTCTATTTTTTGTTTGAAGATTCAAATTTTCATTAACGAGAGGAATTGCCAAACAGCTAAATGCAAACCACAGAGGTTATGAAAATAGGAGGACAGGGACCATCTCCTGAGACCGTATGTCTATTGAATTAAATAAGTTACTCCATAAGTTTGGCATTTCAAAATGGAATGTCAATTTTCAACTTGTACCTAGGACAGTAATTGATAAGATGTCAATAAGATAACCATGAACAAGGCTGCTGACATTGACTAATCTATAGCGTAGCACAAAGCTTCACACTCTTGTCAAAATTCACATTCCATATTAAAAACTGTTTGAACCCACTTCCCTAACAAGATCAGTCTGCCAGACCCATATTCAGGATTGATCACCAGTTGGTAAGCTTTGTTGATTGAAAGTATTCTAATTTCCGGTGAAGATATAAAGGTAACTTAAAGCAGAGTTTAAAAGTAAAAATAACAATGAACAGAAGAGATAGGGAGTAAGGTGAGACAAAGAACAACAAACCTTGTTTGCTGTTACTCTCCAAGACTGAAAACCAATCCAAGCATTTTTGTGCATACGATCAATCCGGTTTGCAATTGCGAAAAAGGCTCCATATTCACCAAGGCTGTCTCGGTAGTAAGGATTGTTAAGAAGTGGCAGACGGGAGGGTGCATCAACATCATCTGTTCCAGGTCTTCGGCCTTTGGTGGACTGAAAATATACAGTCCATGGATCCACATCAAATATGTAAATAAACAAGATTCTTTCATGCAGGTTCCAGTAAAATTTAGGGTTATTTATAATAGTATTAAAAGGGAAAAAGCATAAAAACTGTATAATAGTATAAAAAGGGGGAGAGCTTAAAACTTTTCTCTGATATATTTTTCCAAAGTAGAGAAAAATTTAGTTAACAGAGAATATACACATGTTCAATAATTAAAATGCAACTCACCAATCCAATGCCACGATAAAGCGATCTATGGTGCAGAAAAGGCCAGGTTCCTTCCCCAAAATAAGGTTCATAAATGCACAACGGTTGACCTGTCCTTTCAAGTTCACCTTCATCTCGTTCATGCAAATCATTTTTAGACCGATCAGCCCTTTTGGCACTTCGATACACTTCCTCCCATGTTCCATGAGATTGTTCGCTTCTATCTTTTAACTGCATAAACTTACAGAAAATGTGAATCTCTAAACCAAATAACGGGGTCAAAAATTATTATTCTTTAGTCACCCTTCTCTAATTATATTCTTGATATCAGTACATAGTTTTTTCCCCTAAAAAGGTAAAAGAGAGAGAAAGAGTTGTCACTGCACAGAACGATTCTTTACCTCTTCTTCCTCTCTCTTTTTTCTCGTGTTAAATATCCCAAGTGATTTTTCTTCCTCCCAAATCTCATATGAAAATGAGTCATCTGTTGCAGGCATAGTACCATAGCTCTCTCTAAGAGTAAGGTTCCACTGTCCCTCAACCTGCTTTAAAAATATGTCACTTCTTGAGGCTCTTTCTTCATATGTTGAATTTGAAAAGGTTTCAAATAGTTGCCACTGCCATTCTTCCTTAAATTTGGGAGGAAGTTCTTTAATAGCCTTCGGCATCGCAACTTCTGATGGGAGCTTGAGAACATTTTCAAGCAGTAAACCATAACCTTCAATAGTTTCCAAAACCATAAGGTTCTTAACAGTACCTCTTCCTATTGAGGCAACATTGTGAGCAAGAGGTGATAACTTGCCATTTGCAATTACTTGCAACAGAATTTGTGTCAGAACTCTTAAATTTTCTTTAGGAAAAAGATAGCCATTCACCCTGTCATCAACCTAATTGTTATCACCAATGAGTTAGCATTTCATCAATAACAAAGTAAAAAAAAAAAAAAGAAGAAGATGATTCATAAGAAAACGGAGTGAGAAAATAAGTATTCATAGACAGATATTTACTACTCCCAGTTAGCTATAGCAGCTGCTAATTATAAAATGTTGAAAAGGAAGTGAGCTCAAATATTTATATCAACTTCTGACTGAACCATGTGTCCCTTAGCCAATATCAAGTTTTCAATAGTAAATTTAGAAGAGTAGCTCTCCCTTCGAGCTTTTCAGGCTTGATGTGGGATTAAATATCAGATGTTACGAGACAGAACAACCAAAGAATGACCGAACCCAATACTAATCGACATTTTGATGCATGAGAAGCTATTACAGCAAAGAAGAGAAAATCTAATTAAAATCCAATATGTCATACAATCAAGAGCAGGATTGACAAGAAATACTTCAGAGAAATAAAAAGAACATCTAAATTTTAGTTGACTTCAGCTTATGAATTGCCCGGGAAACAAAAATCAGAAATAAGTAAAGAAACATGCCTACAAACTGTTGTATTTATATGCTTTTAAGTACAAAATAATTTAAAATCAAAATTTTCATGGCAGGGAAGTATGCATTCATAAATTCAACTTGTTAGCCAGTTTTGCTTAAACATTGAAGAATCAGAAGCATACATATTTCCTGATGTTGGAGAGGTCTGGGGCTATTATTGGTTTCCCAAAGCACATGGCTTTCATCAACATTACAGGAAAAGATTGCTCCTCAACGAAGGATCCATACAGCACCACATCAGCCATGTTAAGAACACTATCAGCATCCTCTTCAACAGCTATGTGCTTCACAACTCCTCTAGGATAATGCAGGTTAAGAGCAATGGCCTGAGGGACATTAGAAGAAAAACTGGTTAAGCAACTAGAAGATTAGAAAAGTAATCTACTTGAACCAGAGTTTTGAACATATGTAGTTGATGCCTAACCTCAATAGCTGTGCTGTAATTAACAGTTGAATCCCTGCTTAAAATCATGATCTTGATATGAGAATTTGATTCATTTTCTACTACAGAGTTTGGAAAAAGTGGCAATAAAGCCTGTAAAATAATGGCATGCTCCAGCCATAAACCCCTGTACAGAAATTGGTTTCCTACAATTGCCATGACAAGATCATCAGCACTATAGCCCATCTTGGCACGTATACTATTGTTGTACAAAGCCAGTTTGCTATCAGCTTTCCATGCTTCAGCGGGAGAACCCGGAATAACATAATAGTTTCCAGAATCAAATGTCGAGTACATTATCTGTAGAAAGCACAGAAAGAAATAAAATCATTGGAAATCAATCCTGACTTCAGCACCAATCTAATAAGAATGAGCATTATGGATAACTACATTTGTACCAGATGATACATAGTTGCAACTGTCCTGAATACTAATGGCCATGATATTGCCTCTAAAATGAGTAAGCATATAAAAAGATGTATCTAATCTGTGCATTTACATCTCCTGGCTCGAACTCAGAGACATCATAACACACAAATGATTACTAAGAAGAAAAAATTAAGCGCACAGGTGAAAATGTATATCCCTCACACCCCGTTCTGGAAACTTGTATCCTTAAATATCATTTTAAAATGCTAAACACTGTGTACAACCAAACATCACCTAATGGTTATTACCGGCAAGACATAGTCAGGGAATACAACAACAGTGGCACGGTTGAAAACTCTTTTCCAATCGCTCACAAGCTCAAGTTGCCCATTTGAAGCATATTGTCTAGAACGAATAGCGAGTGTTTTTTCATGGACGGTCCATATGAGAGGCAAAGACTTGAAAGGTTCCTGCATGAGACTGTAAGAAGTAAAATCAATGATGTTAACTGACTGATAAAAATTAAACAAATAACTGAAGCACTGACAAATCCATTCCTGAAGTAAGGTCTAAAGTAAAGGAAGTAAAAAGGTTGCATCTCCAATGTAACTACTCAAGTTAATGACAAACTAGTGTATCTATAACTTCTACAAGTTTTTAGGTCACAAACAGCAAACCAAATCCAATTTCCATCTAAAGGCATTGTCCTTAATCCTACAATATCATACATATTGCATTGGAAAATCTTCTGGAATTCTAAAAGTACATTCTAGTGAACAGTATCACTGTAAATGTAACATGGCTGCATCTTCGTCTTAGAGTCTAGACAACATAAGGAAAAGAAAAACATAGGATGCAGAAAATAGAGATGAGTGAAGAAAAGCAAGGACCTTGAGAAGCAAATTTCGAAATTATATCTAGAGAAAATAAAATAAATATCTTACTGGGAAAAGATACTCTTGGCTTCAAGAGAGTTCACAAGTATGCCATCATAGCTGCAAATAGGATACATCATAATGAGAAATTACCAAAAACCATTATATGCAGAGGTAACCATATAAAAAAAATGAATAGATCAAAGACTACACCGATTATGAGTAAGTAGTTTAACAATTAAACATACTACCCTTCCACTTGCTGGAGTTAATAGACTTAACACGAAATATAAGAGACTCATCAACATGAAACACGTACTTTAGCCAATTTACAAAATTCTCCATCTTGTCACTGGTTTGGATAATGGTAACTGGAATTCCTGTGTTTTTCCAGACTCCATATGCTGGACCATCTGCAAGGGAGTAAACCTACCAAAAGAAACTAAAACATATGTGATACTGAGCAAAATTGGTTATCCCATTATGTCTAATGCCGTACATATAAGCATGATTAACTAACTGAAACTTCATCTTTTCTAAAACTTGGGATAGGTCCATGACTACTTTAATTTGTTTATTTTCTGCACTTAATCAAGCACTTGTATCAAAAGAATATTAATTGACCAGAAGGATAGCCCAGATAAATAAAATCGAGACTCAAGCGATCCAAAAATTTCTTCACTTGACAACCACAGGTTAAGCTTAACAGAAGATGTAACGTACAAATATCAATCCATTACTACCTGAATTGAATAACCAATCTCTCGCAATGCAATTGCAACGGTCACCATTAGCAATTGCTGTGGATCAACCAACAGATCCGCAAAAACCTTCAAGTAGAAATAAAAATCAAATGAAGTATCACACAAATAAAAACCCAGAAACAACAACAAAGCAGACCCATTTAACACATTATCTAAACTTGAGCTACTATAGAATACTGACCAATGCAAGCTGGGGCTTTCTGTATCCAAAACGGAGTTGAGTCCTATTAAAAGCATTAGTCAAATTCAACTCTCTATTTTCTGTTTGAAATTTCTCCATAAGGTTTAAGGGCTTAAATGTAATATCTTCTCCAAAATCCAACAGACCCATCTCTTTCAAGGACATCAAATCTGGAGGGACTACATCCGTTTCTTGCAAAGAATCGTCGGATTTATCCATTACTGAACCAGGTAAAAACATCTGAAAAATAACAACAAAGACCAAGAACACAGCAACCGTGCAAATCCATTGTAAATAATCTAGCTTCTTGAAAAACAAGAAACGTGAAAATCTCGATCTGTGTCTGTGTAAAAAGGGGTGCCTCTCAGTTCTTGATGAAGAACGGCCAACATTCTCTCTCTTGAATGGAAAGACCCCACTTTCTAAAGAACCCATTTACATTCCCATCAAATTTACGGAAAAAAGAAAGAAGACGTTTCAACACAAAGACATGTAAATCAAGAAAGAAACAAAAGGATAGAAAGAGAAGTGGAATATAATAAAAGAATGAATTCAAGTAAAGAAAGGAAAGTGTTTAAGCAGAAGAGAAGAGAGTAGAGGATGCTTGTGAGCTGAGTAAAAGAATGGTCAGACTTAAGAGAGAGAGAGGTGAAAGAGTTACTTAATGACGTGTATTTGATTTTGATCTGTCCGTAATCTGTCAAAGAATTAAGCTTTAAATTTGGAAGAGCAAGGGTTTCTCTTTATGTAATCTTCAAAATGAAAGACATCACCTAAATTACCGTGGGAGAATCTTTAAATATCCATCACTAGTTACGAGTCTTTTTAAGTCCATGCTTCTTCTCATTCTTAATATTTCAAATTAACAAATTTTCAAAGTGTCGGTTAATTAATTTTCTTATCAATTTTAAAATATAATTTATACACGTGGAGCTAAAATAATGGATGCATGATATGTGATATCATGTGCATATAATAACACTAAAGTTCGCTTTGTGTTTGAGTAAGAGAAGAAGGTGGTATTGTTGAAAAGGAAACAGGATAATTGCATATTAAAATTAAATATCTGACAGCTTGTACAACCGATCGTCCTGTTCCTGCCTTCATCAATCAGCTGTCAAATTTTATGCTACCTTTAATAATGTTCATTAATTCTGATAAGAATTAATATCCATATACTATGTCATTGCCAGCTACCTAATTTTCTGATTTCTTTTTTTCTATATTGTAACAATTTTATACCACCCAATAATTAAATTTTTAAACTATTTATTTTTAAATATATTCAGTTTAATGTTAATTTGTTGATATATTCAGTGCATTTTCAATCGTAGTTAGAAAAGTTGAAGATCTCGCAAAACATAAAGATTTTTTTTTTTTTTTAATAAATGAGAATAGCTAATTTGTAAAGAATACGCAACCGACAACATTAATTTTTAAGGAAATATCAGAGTTTATTTTAATTTATTTATTTTTATGAGACAAAACAGCATCACATAAATTTTCAAGGAAATTTTCTCCGTAAATCGAACTATTAGACAATAAAAGGAGGTTGAGGAGTCTTGCAGTCT
Organism: Toxicodendron radicans; assembly: GCA_009867345.2. NCBI lineage: Eukaryota > Viridiplantae > Streptophyta > Magnoliopsida > Sapindales > Anacardiaceae > Toxicodendron > Toxicodendron radicans. The sequence continues at coordinate 7,850,224 of WYDK02000059.1, forward strand.
TGCTATCTTCGAATGAGACAGTTGAGTTGAGCAACCCGGCTACGATCTGGTGGTTAAACAAGTTCACTCAGATGCTTTTGCAGTCACCTTATGTAAATGAATTCCCCTTCATTACCCGACCAATTTCAAAACAAGCCTTTTCAAGACATACGATCTGAAACTAAACCCCGCCAAAAATACAACTAAAAAACCCAGCAGTTTTACTGCCACATTTTCAGATTCCTCCCTTCGATTCCATGATGCTGGCTCATGAGCAGAAAGATGACCCCTCGGCAAGTTGAACTCCCCCAAGGTTGACAAATAATGCTTATTAATTCAGCAGAAAGAGATCATACGGTTTCCCCCTTGTTATAACCTGCCTACTGGTGATTCCTGGGCGTGATCATCCACCAACCAGAGACTAAAATCACGGAAGCGTTTTATCTTTTTATCAAAACCTGTGATGTAATTATTATGTATGATTACATGCATTCCTTTAGTTTCTTCTACCCATGTCTGGTTCTTGAAGTATAGTCCTCCCGTTGGGAATGCTGCCTGGGGCAGCAGGTACAGATCCACCTACAGAAATAGCAGAAATAAATAATCATCAAATGAATCCAAACAACATATGCCTGAAGATACTTTTAAATGTTATCTAGAAATCAGCTAATTATTTTTCGTTATTTAGAGTACATCCAATGAGACAATAGCAGAGGAAAATTGAATATGTAGGACTAAGCAAAGCCCCAATGATAGTCATTCACAAAAGCCACTCATAACCGACTTAACACAATGGTACTTCCTCAAGCACGAGGACACCCTAATAGCAATGAAACTGATTTCCATGACACATGAAACCCAATAGACAAAAGGGAGTTTTGAAGCTAAAGCACTACTGATGGAACTGGCAGGTAGATATCAACTCCGCAAAGAAGTCATATCATTATTCAGGCATCTAATGAGCTCCATATTATTTATTTTTTGACAGATATAACAAACTATTCCAAAGTATTCTGTTTGATCAAACAGAAGCCTTGGAAATTAAACATAACCAACAGTTCATGTCAATTATGAAGGCACAAATCCAAGCACATTTTTTGGCCAGGTTTTTAAAGGACAAGATGCAGAACCAGGACCTCTAGTTTTACAAAGTTTCAGGTGTGTGCCTTAAGGGTTAAAATAATTAAAAAAACTTTACAGTCCTCTATTATTTGATTGAAAATAAAATGACAACGATCAACTTAGAAACATGCTATTCATTCATTAGGTTAAAATAAACAGATAAAAAGGTACAAATATAAGAAGAAAGATCTAAGAATTTACAATGATAATTTGATACCACAATACTGACAAGAAGCTCAAAAGTACAAAGATCCAGCCCAAAGAATAAAAAATCATAGGAGCTTAATTAATTCTACAACTTGTAAATAGTGAATTTCACTAGTTCACCCCATCTCGAGGAGGATGATGCCAAGAACTTAATCGTCTATGACTAAAATTTGTATAAGCCAAGAAATGAGATATGTGATTGGCACAAGTCAGGCTAAACTGCTATAGCCTGAAACAAACTAATTTTCATCTATAAGCCTCAATTTTGACAATCACCATCAGGTGACTAAGCATATTGACATGAATAAGGCTACTAAGGAGGCATGGCAAGAACACACAAGGAACATACCTGCCCTGCTGTTCTATTCAGTGCCCAGTTAAACGCAGGCTGATCATTTGCTTTCTTTGCTTTGGACCATGGTTGAGCTTGAAGCTCTTCAATCCATTTCTTCATAACTAATTTCGCTCCATCAGTGGGCCTCATGAAAATCATGCAGCTACATATATAAGTGCGCCCCTTTTTCCCAGGAGGCGGCAGATCATGGGAGTGGTTGAGTGGCTTAACCTGGTTCCCCAAAGAGAGAAAAAGCATCAGTGAAAAAAAGAAGTTTATACTAGAAGCACAATGTAATGAGCTATGTATTACAAATATGGCATAGAATGAAAACTTCACCGACAAAACATACAAAGGTAGTAGTAACTTTAGCGCACATACCGCAGCCATGTCATCGGTGAAGTACACATCGTGATTTCCCTTTAAATATCGGAATGGATCTCCCAACCAGACCATATCAACATCATTGTACATAACATTATACCCAAGTTCCAATATGTGCAGCAGATGGCGAGGCCTTCGAGATGTAAAATTGAAGAATCCCTATACAGTAAAACCAAAATCAACACCATTTCGGTATTTCACAAGCAGTTAACTCAATTAATGAACTCCTAAACCAACAATCAAGTAAAAGCAACTTGGTTGAGTAAAACACTGACAAAAACTGCTAATTATCAGCATTATAGCGATCAACAAAGGCCTGAACTATATAACACAGGATGAATAACAAACTAATCCAATAAAGAGTCAAATCAACAGTAGATCAAATAATGTTTAACGCACACAAAGTTGTAAATGATTAAGAAACAGCAAAAACTTAAATCATTTGTCTTTTAGTATATTCATAAAAGAATATTTAACCTGAGAACCAAACTTATGGGCAGTTTGCGAATCGGGAGCGGGGGGAACGAGCACGGCGTGACCGGGCCATTTCTCGTTAACCTTATAAAGAGTGGCATAATCCTCTGCAATCACAAGAACTTTATCTTGGTGCTTTTGCCGGCTAATACTAATCAACCAGTTACTCAAAAAAGGTAAGTAAGGTTGACTCACAGCACAAACAATCACAGATCCGTTCTTGGCTACGAACGACACTGCTTGAGACAGAGTGTAATCGCGCCATTTGGCGAGAGAGGAGGCGGTGTTTGGGAACATAAATTGGGGCGTTCCAATCCAAGGAAGGATTACTCCGAGTAGGACTAAGAGAGTGAGCAAGACTAGAAGCGTTGTTCGATTGAGAAGTGACATTGGTCTCTGGAAGGATATTGAATTCCGTGGAGAAATTGGGTAGGGATCTGATAACGGACTGTGTAACGGTCTTTGGTGAAGGAACTGAGACATTGTTGCAACTTATCAACAATAAGTTGAAATCAATTTCAGATTTTTTTTATTTTTGTGTGATCTAAGACCCAAGGAAGTTAAGGACTTCTGAGTTCTAACTGAGTTGAGAGCTTGAGTCTTTGAGATTGGATCTCTTATGATGGGTTCTCAATTTCGGTTATAGGGTCGGGTCTTATATGTTCTATCCGACTTCAATGCACGGATCCGAAGTCCGATACACATTATCGTTTGCTTTTATGTAGACCAGCTGACTCCAGCTAGGTAAATTGAGTCATTGCCCATGACAGATTTGTAATTATAGATTTATCCATTATATTTCTAAATTCTAACTTCATTTTTACCTTTTGATCTTGACCCAAAGTTAGCTGGAGCTATACCTCCAGAAAAAAAATTAAGGACTAAGATACTATTTTTGCGTCCAACAAATAATCAAACTTATGACTGTAGGATTCAACCCAACCCATATACAATCCCTTCAAAAAATCAAACTTGAAGACTGTGAATTGAACCCAACCCATATACAATCTCCTTGGTTTGTCCTTATCTCTAAACTACCCATGAATGGGTATTGTTTCTACTTTTTACGGGGTAGCAAAAACTGCAAATCATTTCATTGCTGGCCTAGTTATTCAATAAGGTCCACAATCAAGAATCATTTTCTCTCGCCAAACGCAATAACAGCACGCAAATACAGCATTGATAAGCCACTTTTGATTGTAATATTTGTTGGTTTATATCATTACAGGGTATTATTCATATTTCAAAAACACGCGCTTGTGGAGGAAAGAAGTAGATATGCATTTACTCATCCAGTATTATCATTGAGCATTATCAACGTAACCTATTTCATTTTCAAATGTACATGTAACAACAATGATAAAAGTTCTGTAACCTGCATAACTAAATTTCAACAAATCATTTACCACAATTATGCGAGCAGTCAACTTAATCGTCTTTCATTATGGGAGTTTATACACAATTTGCTCAATTATTAAGCCACCAAGAGAGAAAGGTTGAAGTAGAAGAAACTATGATTACAAGCAAATCATTATTAACAAGCATAGGAGATGATTAATGGTAACTCCACTAAGTGCCATCTTGGTCTTGCTCTCAATTGAGGATT